>LPNX010458866.1:271539-427293 GCA_001517045.1 Pseudotsuga menziesii | reverse complement strand
CTATGTGCCTTAAAACACTGAAAAAGCAGGCAATAAAGCAGAAAAAGCAGAAGGGCGCCTAGGAGGCCAGGAATAAAGCAGATTTGATTCCTAAGGCTTTGCCAAGCGCTCCATGAGTCAATAATGGCAAGTTTGACCTCTATGGATAGGCAATTAGCAACTTGCACATGGTGGGACTCATGGACTAAAAAAATAAGACAAAATAAATGAAATAATGTCTAAGTGGGTAAATACTATGGGTTGATTATTCTAACAATTGAACCAACATCGTCGAGACCATTCTCAACGAACTCCCACACCATCAGAAGGCCACACAACCTCTGATTCAGATTCAGACCCATATCAGTCTGAACCAGACCTGCACACTGCACAATCAAGCCCCATGGTTGGTGTAAAAATGGATCAATTTTTTGGCATAGCCATAGCCAGTGGACCCATGTCCACACCACAAACTGTCACCAACAACCCTGCAGGTGGCCCCAACATGGTCATGCAAACTATCATCAGTTAGCTGCCACCACCCATAGTGACCACTCAAGTTGTCCCACCTGCAACACATGGGGGCAGTGGCCCTTCCACATACACTGCCCCTCCTGTCATACATGGGGGCAGTGGCCCTTCCACCCACACTGTCTCTACCACCACACTTGGGGGCACTAGCCCATCTACAATGGTGCCACAAGTACCCCCAGCTATGCAGATGCTTTATGCACCTGCAAACCCCGACACCACGACTGCTCCATCTCACACCAACCTGGGGTCAAACCTCCCTTTCATGGCACATCTCAACTTTCCTGATTTGGCCCGGTTAACGAATGACCCTATCCACCATCAAACGTTTTGGCCTCCCATGCCAACCAAACTACCCTCAGATATTCCTAAGTTTGAAGGGAAGGCCGGGGAGTGCCCCCAAAACCACATCATGAAGTTTCATCTATGGTGCTCATTAAACAACATCGTACATGATTTGATCAGGCTAAGGCTATTCCAATGCACCCTCACAGGTGCTTCAGCCAAGTGGTACATTGAGCTACCACAAACTAAGTACCTAGATTTCAACTCCCTGGCTTTCATGTTCCTGCAATATTTCCAACTCCCCGTTATATATGAAGAAGGGGTGGAGATATTGTTATCTTGCCTCCAGAACACTGCCACCCACATAACCGAACACATCCATGAGTGGCAGTGACGCCGTAGTTTGTGTAAGATCCAACTTGATGAAAGGATCTTCCTAGATTGGTTTTTCAAAACCTTACTCCCACCTATAGCAAAGAACGTTGCATCTGAACGTCCCCAATCCAAAGAGGAGGCCATCTTGAAAGCCTAGCAGTTTGATCTGATTTACGCATAGTCTGGGTACCTATACACTGTCATCCCAGACGCTCCCCGTACGGGCACTTCTCATTGGGATGCACCGAGGGAATCCCATGCTATAGATGGCATCATAGGCTCGATCTCTCACCAACCACAACACCGTCCAACACCACCTGTAGTACCACCACAACCAATAAACATTGCTAGTGTTGCCTACCAAAACAAAACTCCGGACTATGCAAGAATGATGTCCCAGTTCAGAGTCACAACTTCTTATGCACAACATGCACCACCGCAACAGGCTCAGGCCTTGGCTTGGCCAACACAGCAATATGCGGGGCAAATTCCCACATTTGTGGCACCGCCACCCACCCAAGTCTACTATGCACCACCAGTGCAAGCAGTTCAAGCCCCCACCCCTGCTCCACCTGCTCCATTGGGACAAGTGTTTGCACAACAAAACCTTCCCAACCAACTAGCCCCCAATAATCAACAAGGGCAAGCTAGGAATAACCGACCCTGGAACCAAGGCAACAATCAACCGCAAGGAGGCGATCAATAACCAAACCCTCCCAACAATGCCGCGCAAACTGACCAGACCAAAATCCTCCATGACCAAATGCATCGAGACGCAACGCCCTGTTGCATACAAACCAACCATGCACACTCTGTGAGGTCTACGGGCACTACACATTTGAGTGTCCCTTCATGGGTCGAGCTAAGCATGCCATTAGGAACGAGGTTCAACATGCCACTTACACAACATACCAAGCCCAACCCAACCCGACACCACAAGGACCTCCTCCTATGGTGCTCCAAAACCCATTACCAGTCCAAGGATTGGTGGCAACCGCACCCCCTCCCCAACCCAATCCCAACGATCTGGGGCACCTCCCATGGCCAAAACAGGTGTCCACCACCTGCTAGCTATGACAACTGAAGAGGTCAATCTACAAACCAGACAAAATCAGTACGGAACCAACACCGAACCCGTTGACACATCAGTGACATCTACGTCCAAAATGGTCAATGCACCTATTCAGTTACCCCCTTTCCCATGCCCCCCCATACACCGGGTTTCCAATAACACCACGGCTAGAGCTGCTGTCAGCTACATCATCGTGGATGATTTGGCCCAAACACCTACCACCATGTCCGCTCTTGAGGTACTCAAAACATGCCCAATGCAGTGGAAAGCCTTACTGGCTGCCCTTGGGGCCGTAGACCCCTCTGAATCCAAGTTGATCACTTTCGACACAGAGAATGGAGAACCACGCATGCCATCAACCATTGCCTTTTAGATCCCGGTGTCTGTTGTAAAGGAAAGTTTCCTATGGCTAGGGTTAAGAGGCCATCAACGTACTGGGGTTGAAATGTGGATACAAATGGTTCTACAAATAAATACAAGCAAGATTTAGAGATTAGAATGGTTCATACCTTAGCCAAATGAAGGTTGATCCAAGCAGTCCTTCAATCCTCTTCTTGCTCCTCTTTCTCCTCTTGCTCCAAGAGACCTGCAAAATGAATTATACCTTCCTTAAAACAATATGACCACATATAAAGTAATGGTAATCAAATAAACATGAAATAATGATCTGACTAACATCATCATATGATCATAAATAGAGATTCAATCACACATTGAACAATGATTTGGGAAGAATAAGGACATCACATCTTTATTAATCTTGAAAACAAGTAAAAATATACCTTCTCTTCAAGTTCGGCACCTCACAAAACCTTGATCCGGTTTTGCTGCTTCTCTTCTCCAAGGAACTCATCCTCCAAACTCTGCAACACAAGGAGAATGCTTCTAGGGAAAAGGTGTGGGCAAAGAGAGCTCCAAATCCTCCAGCATAACAATGCAAAGATTCAAGTCTCCTCTCATGGACCTCCCTACCTCTATTTATATGCTTAATGAAAATTTAGGGTCGAAGACAAAGTAGCTACAACTGAAGGAGTCAGTTGCATAACTACCCAAACTGCTCGAATTTCAAAATACATATTTTTTGACATTTTTCGGAGGCATACATGGGTTTCAGAGACAACAGTCACATACACAAGGAGGTACACATGGGTTGCAATGTAGAAAGTCATGCATTTAAGGCATACGTGAGTATTATATAGAGCAAGTCGCGTACGTACGCAGGTTTCCTTAAGGAAACTCACGTACACATCAAAAAACTCATTTTTAGGGTATTTTTAGGCATTTTCAGACTTTGGTGTCTTCTAGAAAGTTTTAGATAACAGAAATATATTTCCAATGGTGTATAGATGAGGTCAAATGGAGTTACAAAACTCATGACATGGGCCCTCCAATTTAGGTGTTTTTTCAGTGACTTTCAGTGACTTTCATGAAGTGTCGACATGTGACAAAATCATAGGAAAGTGGTCATAGGAAGAGATGTGTCATTTTGAGCTATAACAGATGCCCCCTGATGTATGAGGTTAGAGGGGAAGACGATAGCCGAAATACATTATAAAGGAAACAATTGAGTATGGAGAGAGCAGAGAATCCAAGATCAAAAGGCTCGAACAAAGGTACCTGAAAGAGAGATAAATGTCAGACAAAAATTGATCTCTGGGACATACAAGTCCATATACAAATCATTGCCATAAAGATACAGGTAGATCCACTGTATGTATAACTGATGAAACTATCATGGTCGCTCAATATGCAAAAAGGCACCATATCAAATCTAAAGGAGTCATGGCCACAAATGAACAAGGTGGATCCATACTCAACAATCGACCATAGCCACAAAAATACAAGATGGATCTATGTCTCAACAAAAATGTCATATAAAGTGTAACAAGGTCTTGCGCAACTTGGGTAATAGCAAAATAACGATGTTACTATCGGCCCAAGGTCTTCAATCCAAACCGCCCAAAAAAGGTACGAATCCTAACAATGCGAATAAAGGAGCTGAAGTCGAACATGGAGGAAACCGTTTGATTACCGATCAATAATGAGAACCGTTAACAAACATTAGGTAAACCACCATTAATGAAAATGGTCCCCAAGGTACCTAGTAAATTCTAACAAGTGTGAATACAAGGACTTGAAGTCGAACACTTGAAGAATCCATCGAGTAGGAGACATTAAATTATTCCCACTACCCAATAGCGAGGGAAATTGCCACTAATGACTGCAGTCCCCAAGGTACTATCATAAAACTCTAAATCTCATCCCCAGAGCAAGATGTCTTGCAGTCGATAGGAAGAGATCCATTGGAAGGAAGGCATTAAGGCATCCTTCATCATCCAACATGAGGTAAGTCAAAGACTAATTGGATCTAGAATTGGTACTAAATTTCACGATAAGGACCGCCGAAGACATGATGTAATGAACTGATACCAGGGAATGGCCGACACAAAAGGTCAAGGAAACTGTAGAATGGCCGACAAAGGTTTAATCCTTGAACATTGAGCATGCCACAAAAGTGACTTAGGCAGCTTTTGACACAAAAGGACCAACGCCACAAATTTGCAATGTAGGAGACATTGACAGATTCCCCATATAATTGGAAAAGAGACCAACTGGAGGAGTAAGAAAATCTTAATCAAGATAAGGTCAAAATACTAGGACCCGACTGTTGATAGACTCAAAACTGGTGCTTTGTTCAAGGAAACAAGACTTGCTGCCATGAAGTAAAAAACATGTGAGTGAACTTCCCTTCCCCTCTTTCTTCTAAAGGTTTAACGAGTCCAAGAAAGCAAACTCGAGACCATCTTCATTTTTGGCAAGCTTGAAGAAAAGACAGAAGAACTCTTGATAAAGCACTGATTCATGGATTTTACAAGCCCGAACTAGTACATGCTCGACGGTGTTTTCATAGTTTAGAGAGTTTGAAAACTCCAAAGAAGACTCCAGGGGGGTCCTTTTTCGTACAATTTAGTCTCCTAAGGCCGAAAAAGTATAAAACATACTAGAGAAGAATTCTCTTAACTTCCAAAGAAGAAAAGGCGCACCTTTTCCGTACTTCGTCAAGGAGGTCCGAAAAAGGTTAAATTACCACCTACCCAAAGCTCTTTCAAAAGCAACATATAACCTGAGTTTTACGAGTGTGAAGGAAGGCAAGATCACTTGGAAAGATCCATTTGATTACGAGAAATGCGGCTTACAACAATAAACTTGATGCTTTGTTCTTTAAGGTTTAACGAGCATGACAAAGACATAAAGTACACTTGAAATCTTTTTCATGTTTTGGTCTAGAGCACGAAAAAGAGAAAACTAAGCTCATACCGGAGGTTCCTTTTCTGTAAGTTTAGTTCCTCAGGTCCAGAAAAGTGATATACTTATGCCTAAGAATAGTCTTCTCAATTCTGAAGAAAAGAGAGTGTTCCTTTCTCGTATTATTCCACATGGTCCGAGAAAGTGATAACCTACCAGCAATGTGGATGCCCATTCACATATTCTTAACGAGCCTAAATGGACAAGTTTACTCGGCAGTCAAGTCTATTTTGATGAGTCAGAACTGGGCCTAAAGAAACTCAATATCTTTACCGTGAAATTTTGACGAGTCCAAAAAAGTCAACTCCCGGCCTCCTTACTATTTTTAACGAGCTCGAAGGAGAGTAGAAAGAATGCTCTAAATGCTAGGAGACGAGTGTCAGGGGCAAGCAAAACTAGTTCCAAGCGCGAGGAACAAACCTATGCATAATGAAAGGAACAAGAGCAAGGTAAAGACACTAAGGGAATGTCTCCTCAAGGTAAAGGGTGTCAAGTTGCAAAGGAAAAATGATACAAGGCTTAGCGACAATGAGAATAAAGATGAGGGCTTATACAACGAGCTAAAAGCATGGAAGCCGGCATCAGGCTCATAAGCGTGATCAGGGAACATGCAAATGCATTTATAGCTTGAATAATAAGACGAGGCCAATAAACAGTTGTGAATCCAACTAAGAATCCTATCTCTAAGAAATAACAACATCATGATCATATTCAGAAGAAAAGATCTGATGTGGGTCACTTTGGCAGAAACACATGCGACTTTGCTATCTTCTATAAAAGGTGTAGTCAAGTTAGAATCAACGAAAGAGGATTCTATCGCACAAAGGCTCAAGGGTTTATAATCAATAAGATCAACCTCAGAAGGAGAGAAAAAATCAACAAGGAATATAGAGTCTGTAGGAACAAACTCAGTATCACGGGAGTTGAAAAATTCATAAGAAAAATCAAACTCATCAGGATCACTGACTTGCTGTTCAAAGGAAGAGTCAAAAGACTCAACAGTACCAATATAAGAAGACCGATCCATGGGAAGATCAAACTTACTAAGAAAATCAGGGTTATGCTTAGTCACAACTGAACCGACATCCAAAATAAGGTCAGAATGTATCAAAGACTCTAGGAATACTTCATCCGAAAGAAGGAGATCATCCGAGATAGGACACATGTCTAAACTTTCAAATGGATCGACAGAGTGGAGAGAAGGCTCCACAGTCTGTATAGGATGACTCACCTGGTCAACTGCTGGGACCAAGTCCTGAGAAGGTAAGCATGAAAATAGACGCTGCTTCTCAGTAGCAATTGAATGCAAAGGACATGAGGCCACATAGTTCATCTGTGGCAGGGGAGTGTCTATAGAAAAACTGGGAATCAATAAAGGAAAGACATGGTCTCTAGTTGGGTCAGGAGAAGGATCAAGAAAATCCAACTGATCGATAGTGACAATTTATTCGCCATGATTAAAGTACATCACACGAAAAAATGTTGACACCACAGCTTGCATGGCATAGACATAATCACGTCCAAGGGGTCTTCTATCACCATGAAGTCAACTAAGACGGTATTCCCACCCAAAGTAACAGGTGTTTGAGAAATAATTCCCAAGGCTATACAAGTTCTTCTATCAAACGCCAGTAACTGACTAGCAATCGACACAAGGTTGGGATATCCCATGCCTCGCCAAGCACGAGCAGACAAAATACTAACTGAGGCTCCTTCATCAACAATACAACGAGCAATTGTGTATGATTCAACTTTGACCTTTATCTAGAAAGGTGCATCAGAAGGAAGGCACGGCTCAACTAGGCTATCCCAATAAAAGGAAGCCATCCGAGAGCTTGGTGGGGGTTCATCCGAAGCGAGTTTAGTGCCCCCTTGTTCAGTAAGTCCTGAACTGGTAGTGAAGAAAATGTGACTAGCAGACACTTCACTCTCCAAAGGAAGAGTGGGATTTATCGACAATGGAATCGATTCAATCACTTCATGAAAGTCACTCTCCGAAGGGAGCGTGGGATTGACCAAATATGACATTGGTTGAATCACATCAGGATCAGTCTCCGAAAGAAGAGTGGGATCGACCAAAGATGAGATTGGTTTGACCACTTGATAAACCAAAGGTTGAGTAGGTTTTTGAGAAACTATAGGTTGTTCAGGAGAAGGAAATTCTTGAGTCTCGGACCACACTCTTCGCACCTCTACGATAGCAGGGCACTGGTGAGTAAGATGATCTCCCTCACATAGCTTACAAGGGAACTTAAGTTTGCACTTCGAATGACCAGTTTTCTCAACGGTGTCAACATGACTAGCAGTGGATAACTTTTTTCTCTCAACATGACCTACAGAGGTTGAGATCTTTCCCCCAGCATGAACTACAGTGGCTAGGTGACTATGTCCAACCTGACTAAGAGAGGCTGGTTGTTGAAAAACTTTAGAATGTTCAAAAATGGGATGACCATGAAACCAAACTCTTTGAACCTCCATGATAGAAGGGCATTTATAAGTAAGGTGGTCTCCCTCACAAAGCTTACAAGGAAACTTGGGCTTGTGTTTTGAATGGGCAGTATTTTCAACAGTGTCAACATGACTCGCAATGGTTGATGGATTGTCTTCAGCATGAACCATAGAGGCTAAGAGACTGCCCCCAGCATGACATGCAGAGGCTAAGAGACTGGGTCCAACATGACTTGCAAAGATTGGATGGGAACCACCAGCATGAACAAAAGAGGATGAATGGTTAGGATCAACATGCTTTGTAGTAGTTGAGTGTACCCCTAGCATGAACTACAGAGGTTGGGTGGATGGATCCAACATGACTTGCAGAGGTCGGATGGGGAGGTTCAACTTGAACATCAGAGGTTGAACGGGTGCCCTCAACATGAACTATAGAGGTTGAGTGACTAGATTCGACATGACCTGGAAAGGTTGGAAGGATCCCACCAGCATGATCAACAAAGGCTGGATGGTGAAGATCAACTTGACTTGCAAGGGTTGAGTGCTTAGATCCAACATGACTTGAAGAGGTTGGATAGGTGCCCCCAACATGAACTATAGAGGTTGGGTAGTGAGGTTCAACTTGAATCTCAGAGGTTGAACGGGTTCCCCCTTTCTTGTGTGCCTTCTTCCTATTCCTCCTTCTTTTACTCCTTTTAGACTGTCAGTTACTAGTATCAGTACTTTCACCACATGAGGTAGAAGGAGGAGGAGAATCAACTACAGGTGAAGGGGAAGTAGTGTTTTTATTCCCTTGATATAAGGAGCTTACTTGAGAAGCATCAGGAGCATTCATGACAGTTGGAGTGGAAAATAACCACACCGTTAGCCCTAGGGTGAATCCAGGTAGATTCAAGGTGGCCATCAAAGGAACACCAAAATTCCCTGTGAGAGGAATAGTACAAGGAGTCCCCAGCATGGAGATCTCTTGGTTGGTGTTCAAAGGGGTCTTAGACATAGTTTCAAACAAGGAGACAAAGTCTGAGGTCAACAGGAAACCAAAAGTACCAAGCACACACCTGAAGGCAGACTAAGTACAAACAAAACCACACAGCACTCACTAAAAAATTCCTAAAGCCAAACAGACAAACAGGTATAAGATACGCTTTCCAAAAGAAAGCTGATAGATAGTTACTTGGCGTCCCTGTATATTTTCTTAGGCATAAGCAGAGGAATCACCCACCACCCTCCCACACCTTCTACCGGGGTTACCTTCCAAGCCCGTCCAAGGTCAACTGCAAATAGCCTTCCCGTGTACCTGTATATGAACCCTAGATGTCAAAGAGACTAACGGCTACCTTAACTATATCGACAGTTTGGGGGGACAGTCGCAAGCTTGGTTCGTACGCATGGGTAGGGTAGCAAAGCCTGAAACCCTGTCTAAGACAGAATCCCCAGATGCGCAAAAACCTTTGTCTACGCTTTGACAAGGAATCAGAGGGTTATCTCCTCAGTCCAAGCCTCCACGCGGCCTCGTGCTTAACTCCCGTTTGAGAGGAGCTTCCTAGATATAATCAACATATAAAAGGGTTTACCTAGTGATTGGCCAACTATGTCTGAAATTAAACACTTGTGGGGAGTCTAAACTCCCTATCCCACAAGTCTAGCCTGAGCTAGTTGGTGTATGACCCTATAAAATAAAACTTACTACTAATTTTTAAATTATATCGTTTATTTTAAGGGTTGTTTTTAGTCAAAGGGTAAATGGCATGAAACTTATGTGGTGTTTTGACTCAAAGTCGAAACCAAATGACTAAGCAAAGAGAAATGAAATGCAAAAAACAAAAACTATTCTCTTTTTCTTTTTTCAAATAGAAAACTTGAAAGCCACAAAAGAACAATTTTTTTTATTTTTTTCAAAAATAATGATATGCAGTGCATTAAAGACAAAATCTAATCTACATGCATATTAAATAAGTATATGTTCTTTTTATTTTTCTTTTCTAAATTCAAAAGGAAAAAACGGCCTATCAACTAATGCAAGCAAGTACTGTAAGCAAAGCAAATAGACAACTACTCTACACCCCACAAACAAACCCTAGGTTTCCCTAAAGTTGGATATCAACCTCTCTTGAAAGGAAGGCTCACAAAGGTAAACAAGCCAACAACTTTGGAATGAAGAGACTGAGCAATAAGAATGACATAAACAAAGGTCAAGAAGTCCCAAGTATCAATCTAAACCTACAAACAGAGGTTGCTCAGTACCTTGTGCAACAAGGTCAAGCCAAAGAAGGAGGTGGGGGGGAAAGCAGCAAAAACAAGTTCAAAGACTTGAAAGAGACTTACAAGATAGACAAAGAGCACCTAATAGAGATAAAACAACCTCTCAAGAGTCATGCACATGAAGAGGACCCTTGAAGACCCTACAAACATCCCTCAAATCACCCAAAAACCCTAAAAATGATGAAATAACACAAATTTAGGTGTATACGCGGGTTGCCTTAAGGCAGGTCACGTATGAAACGTGGGTTGTAGGTAGTGCAAGTCACGTATACAAAACAAACACATGACTATTTAGCCTGAAATGCACGTATGGATGACAAAAGGCACAAAAAGGATAAAAGACTGACCTAGAAAGGCAGGAAAGGTGTTCCAACAAACTCAAAAGGTGTTCCTAACTTGTAAGAAGGACCTGAAACCTTACAAAAGGCTGGAATAAATACAAAGAAACCCCAAATAGATAAAGAGGTCCCCAGTGGAGTCGCTAGTTCTGTTGTAAATGAAAGTTTCCTATGGCTAGGGTTTAAGAGGCCATCAACGTACTGGGGTTGAAAGGTGGATGCAAATTGTTCTGCAAGTAAATACAAGCAAGCAAGATTCAGAGATTAGAATGGTTCATACCTTAGCAAAACAAAGGTTTATCTAAGTAGCCCTTCAATCCTCTTCTTGCTCCTCTTGCTCCAAGAGACCTGCGAAATGAATTATACCTTCCTCAAAACAATATGACCACATATAAAGCAATGATAATCAAATAAACATGAAATAATGATCTAACTAACATCATCACATGATCATAAACAGAGATTCAACCACACATTGAACAATGATTTGGGAAGAAGAAGGACATCACATCTTTATTAATCTTGAAAACAAGTAAAAATATACCTTCTCTTCAAGTTTGGCACCTCACGAAACCTTGATCCGGTTCCGCTGCTTCTCTTCTCCAAGGAACTCAGCCTCCAAGATCTACAACACAAGGAGAATGCTTCTAGGGAAAAGGTGTGGGAAAAGAGAGCTCCAAATCCTCCAGCATAACAATGCAAAGATTCAAGTCTCCTCTCATGGACCTCCCTACCTCTATTTATATGCTTAATGAAGAGTTAGGGTCAAAGACAAAGTAGCTACAACTGAAGGAGTTAGTTGCATAACTACCCAAACTAAATTTCAAAATACGTATTTTTTGACATTTTCCGGAGGCGTACGTGGGTTGCAGAGACAACAGTCGCATACACGAGGAGTTACACATGGGTTGCAATGCAGAAAGTCATGTAGTTAAGGCGTACACGAGTATTATATAGAGCAAGTCGCGTACGTATGTGGGTTTCCTTAAGGAAACATGCGTACACATAAAAAAACTCATTTTTAGGGTATTTTTGGGCATTTTTAGACTTTGTTGTCTGCTACAAAGTTTTAGCTAATAGAAATATATTTTCAACGGTGTAGAGATGAGGTCAAACAGTGTTACAGAACTCACGATATAGGTCCTCCAATTTATGTGTTTTTTCAGTGACTTTTAGTGACTTTCATGAAGTGTCTACATGCGACAAAATCATAGGAAAGTGGCCATAGGCAGAGATGTGTCATTTTAATATATAACAGTGTCTATCCAGAATTTGGTTGTGCACCGGTGCATAGTGGATGAGGGGGCATCTATGTGCGTTATGTCTACCCTAGTCTGGAAGAAACTTGGATCCCCAATTCTGCAACCATCCTCCACAACTCTGCGGGCTTATGATGGCCATCCCACTAAATCCCAAGGAATCCTCCGAATTAGAGAGAATTTGAGGTAAAAAATGGGCCTCCTAAGAGATGTACTATAAAAATATAAGATATATTAAAATATTATGAGTTAGGGGTTTTATGGGGTAGGTATATATGACAACTCACCTCCTACACTACTTTTTATGCACAATATAAAAAACCATGGTTGAGTTACTTTTCTAAATTGACTATAAATAAAATTAATAAAATAACTCTAGAATGATGTGACTAAGATTCATTGTAAATTCCAAAAAATTTATTGTCCTTTAACATTTATTTGTCTTGAACTTGTAAATAAAATTAAACAAAAATGAATTTAATTTATATGCATAACTAACATATTTTTTTCATATAAATATCATTCATGAATTTAAATTATTTTAAAAGTACAAGATTATATATATATATTAGTTTGACATTATGATATTAAATACAATTGAGTGAATATATAATTTAAAATTAAAAAACATGAAAATGACAATATATTATTTTATAAAAAAATGTGAAAAGACATTTCTATGAATTATGAGTACTTTATTTGAAAATGACAATAATATTATTTTATGAGAAAGTGAATTGTGAATACTTTACTTGAAAATAACAATAATATTATTTAATGAGAAAGTGTGAAATGACTTTTATTATGAGTACTTCACTTTATGACTTAAAAGTACTTGTACCACTACCTTGGTTAACTATGGATTTTCATCCACCATAGAAAATGTGACAAATAAACATTCTTAACTCATGCAATGCCACCTCAACCATGGGGGGTGATGTCATCTACTAGAATGTAATTGGTTGATTTTTATAGTACATTTTGGTCCTTTTGAGGCCCATTTTTGACCTCAAATTCTCTCTAATGCCCCACGTCCCCATCACATTAGCCAGGAAGACAATTCTGATTGACATAGAGGTCGTTAATGCTCAATTGGACTATAACCTTCTCCTTGGAAGAAGTTATATGTACGCCATGAGAGCTGTCGCATCAACTGTCTTCCATCTCATGATGTTCCCCCATGAAGGGAAAATCATGACGATTGATCAACTAACTTATCATGATCCACAAGGGCTAATGGCACCCGCCAATGTTATCCCTATGATCAACACCATTGATCTGCAAGGGATGACCACACACGCTAATGTTGTCCCTATGATCAACACCATGGTTGACAACATACTAGCCTCCCCATTATTGAATGTGGGCCCTGGGTTGTTTGCCGATACCACCATGACAACTCCTTTCCCCTTAGTGTCACCACCATCGATACCAAACAAGACTATAGACTTATGCATGCTCTCATCTAGCACCGCTGCACCCAAACACCAACCATAGCCGCATCCCTAACCACAACCACAACACCGTCTGCAGCTGCAACATCATCCGTAGCCGCAACATTATGCGCAGTCGAAAACACAACCTCATCCCCACATCCAACCATCAGGGAGTTATCTGGGCTCCTCTCCTGTCCATACAATTCCCTTCCTCTTTCCCCCGCCTGGTGTCATGAGCAAGCTAGTAATGGCCACCCTAAACCTACCCAACTTTACATTGGGAATTCCCATGTGGTATATTGATCCACCAACTCAACCACCAATGCCCCAGGTAGTATTAACCCCCGTGTAACCCATTACGATAGAGTCTCATCCTCCACCCGACTTGCAAAAACCAACCACCACACCCGCACCCACACCACCCCACCCAAAAAGGGCCAGGGGAAAGAACGCGAAAGCCACTGTAGAGCCTCGACATACCCCACCTTGCACCGTCTGCGAAGAACAGGGCCATCCAACTCAGAACTGCCCTGAGATTCCTATAATCTGTGCGCATTTGGACACCATGGATACAAACAAAAACTGTTAGAAAAACAGGACCGCAAAGCAATAACAATTATACAGTTAAATCAATAAACAAGATGCAAAAACACATTAAACATTACAGAGAGACACAGATATAACGTGGTTCACCCAAACGATGGGCTACATCCACAAACACATTTTCCAGTCCTTTTATTTCAGTCCAGAAAGATGAAGGGATACGTCCTGTAACAAAACTGCTGCACTTCCTCTTCAAGCTCTCACAGTCTCTCTTCCAGCACAATACAATGCCCACATCCAGTACAATACAGTACTCACATCCAGTACCATGCAGTACTCACATCCAGTACAATACAGTAATCAGTACAATTACAATGGAGCCTCCTCAAGCCTTATAAAGGCTTAATCACATGCGATACCATGGGACAATACCATGGGCTACAACAAACCATGTGCTAGACCTAACCACCTTTGACTCAATCCTGAGTCAAGGTTAACACATGCAATACCATGGGACAATACCATGGGTTACAACAAACCATGTGCTAGACCTAACCACCTTTGACTCGATCTCAAGTCAAGGTTAACCCCAACAATCCCCCCTTTAAACTTGACTTGGAGTAATCACCAACTCCCCTCAAGTATTTACCAAGGAATATTACATACACCCCCCCTATCACCTTGGTCTATCTCCCGACTTTACCAGTGAGTTACCAGGGATATGCATGCCTTACCAGGTCTTACAGCCATATGCCCATTTACATGCAAATCGCTCCATTACATTTTTTTCATGTGCCCTCATGGTGACTAATCACAGCAACTCTACTGCTGCTGCACTTGTTGGACCTTGGACTTGGCAAATTTCTTCTTTTCACCTTCAGTTTCTCTCTGGTTACTCCCTTTGTCAACATGTCTGCAGGATTCTGGCTAGTGTGAATCTTTTCCAGTTTTAACAGTTCTTCATCTAGAACAGATCTTATGAAGTGGTACTTGAGTTCTATATGTTTAGTTCTTGAATGAAAGACTGAGTTCTTTGCAAGATGAATGGCACTCTGGCTATCACTGTACATCCTACTATTCTCCTGTTTCTTACCCAATTCTTCCATGAACCTTTGCAACCAAATCATCTCCTTACTAGCCTCTATAGCAGCAACATACTCTGCTTCCGTTGTTGAAAAGTGCAACAACCTGTTGCAGTTTTGAAATCCAACTTACTGCTGTTCCACCTACAGTGAACACATACCTTGTGGTGCTCCTCCTGCTGTCTTTATCACCAGCCATATCTGCATCAACATATCCCTGTAGAACAGTGTTTGAACCTCCAAAACATAATGCATGAGAAGTGGTACATATCAAATACCTAAGAATCCACTGTACTGCTTTCCAATGCTCTTTACTTGGATTATTCATATACCTGGTCACAACTCCCATTGCATGTGCAATATCTGGTCTTGTGTACACCATGGCATACAACAAGCTCCCAACTGCTGATGAATAGGGAATCTTGGACATGTAATCTATCTCTTCTTGTGTCTCTGGACACATATGCCTTCTTAGTTTGAAATGGCTTGCCAAAGCTGTGCTGACTGGTTTTGCATTCTGCATTCTAAACCTCTGCAACACCTTTTCTATGTACTCACCTTGAGACAATGTCAATTTGCGATTTTTCCTGTCTCTTGTTATTCTCATACCAAGGATTTGCTTTGCAGCACCCAAATCCTTCATCGCAAATGATTTAGCTAGTTTTCTTTTGAGCACATTTATATCCTGCATGTTAGACCCTGCAACAAGCATGTCATCCACATACAATAATAAGATAATATATCTTCCGTTATCTAGCCTCTTGAAATAAACACAGTGGTCAAAATGACATCTATTATAAACTTGTTCTGTCATAAACTTATCAAATTTTAAATACCACTACCTTGGAGCTTGCTTCAGGCCATACAAGCTCTTCTTCAACCTGCAAACCAAATTCTCCTTCCCTTTGACCTCATACCCTTGTGACTGCTGCATATAAATCTCTTCCTCCAAATCCCCATGGAGAAATGCCGTTTTTACATCTAATTGTTCAAGATGCAAATCTTCTACCGCCACTAGACTTAAAATAGTTCTAATTGAAGTCATTTAACAACATGAGAAAATATTTCATCAAAGTCTATACCTTTCTTTTGTGCAAACCCCTTTACAACAAGTCTAGCCTTGTACCGCTTCTTTCCTCCATCTTCTTCCTTCAACCTGTAAACCCATTTATTCTGCAATACCCTTTTTTCTGCAGGCAACTTAACCAGATCCCAAGTCTGGTTTCTTACCAATGATTCCATCTCCTCATCCATGCCTTGCTCCCACTTCTTTCTAGTTTCTACCTACATTGCTTCTTCAAAACATTCTGGCTCACAAGAATCAGTCATCAATAAATAATACAATGAAGGAGAGAATCATTCAGGGGGTCTACTTAACCTGGTAGACCTTCTTACAGTTGCAGGAGTTTCAGGTACCTGCTGTTGCTCTTGATTTTCTGGTGCTTTTGGAACTTCATTTTCTTTGATTTCATCAAGCACTGTGTACTCTGTGTTTTCCTTTTCTTCTTTCTTTCCCTGCAACTGATCTTTGTACATGACCTTTTCATTGAATACTACATCTCTACTCCTAATGATTTTGCAATTTTTAAGATCCCATAAGCGATAGCCAAAATCATCAACCCCGTATCCAATAAAGGTACATTTCTTGGATTTAGCCTCAAGCTTTGTTCTATCATCTTTATCAATATGGACAAATGATTCACAACCAAAAGTTCTCAGAAATGAGTATTTTACCTGTTTACCTGTCCATTCCTCCTCTGAAATTCCACCATCCAAAGCGCTTGAAGGTCCTCTGTTTATTAAATAAACAGTAGTGCTTACAGCATCAACTCAAAACTGTAAGGGAAACCCTGCATGCAATCTCATACACCTTGCACGCTCCATGATCGTTCTGTTCATCTCATTTTCTTGGGGTGCTCCAGGGACTGTCTTCTCTTTGCGAATCCCATTGTGTGAATAGTAACTTTCAAACTCCTTGCTGCAGTACTCGCCTCCATTATCAGATCTGAGACATTTCAACCTTTTTCCCGTCTCATTCTTAGCCAAATCTTTCCACTTCTTAAAAGTATCAAACACATCATATTTTTGTCTAATGCAATAAACCCAAGTTTTTCTAGTTGCATCATCAATCAAAGTAACATAATAACGAGAGCCACCAAGAGATTGTACCTGAGTTGGTCCCCATACATCTGTATGGAAAAGATATAACTTTTCACTCTTCTTTTGTTTCCCAACCCTGAGAAATCTAACTCTCTTCTGTTTTCCATAAACACAGTTCTCACAAAATTCCAAACTTACCTGCTTCATATCTGGAAGCAGTTTCCTTGAGTGGAGAATCTGCATCCCCTTCTCACTCATGTGGCCAAGCCTATGATGCCACAACGCTGCACCTATTTTTGTGGAAGCTACAGAAATAGAATAATCAGTGTTATGAGGACATAAATATAACGTACCTATCCTATTTCCTTTTGCAATTACCATTGATCCTTTAGTGACCTTCCACCACGTTTCTCCAAATGTAGACAAACAACCGCCGTCTCCCAACTGCCTTGTTGAGATCAGATTTCTTTTCATAGCAGGAATGTGCCTTACATCCTTTAGCAACCAGTCATTTCCATTATTTAATTTAATCCGTACCTTACCCTTTCCAACAATTTTACATGGTTCATCATCCCCTAATAACACATGCCCAAAATCACCTTGAGCATAATCATAAAAGAATTTCCTATGGGGTGTAGCATGACATGAAGCCCCTGAATCTACTACCCAGTAATCACTAGTATTATCTAATGCAAGAATCAAAGCATCTTGTAACACATCACCTACTACATTTGCTTCCTGGGTAGTCTCTTGCTGCCTCTCACCTTTCTTCTTTGGTGCTCTACAGGCTTTCTTTAGATGTCCTTTCTTACTGTAGTTCCAACATTCTATTTTTCTGAATCTGGACTTGGATATTCCCTTTTTATACTTGCCGTGATTTCCTGGGCTCCTTCCTCTCTTTTTTTGTCTCCCTCTGTTCTCCATGGTCAACGAATTACCTGATGTCTCACCTGTGCTTTTCCTTTGCATTTCCTCACTAAGAATAACACTAACAACATCATCAAACTTAAGAGTGCTTGAACTAGGGACAGAGTTACTTACATCCATGACCAAGATATTCCAGCTTTCTGGCAATGAGCACAAGGTTAGAAGAGCCCTAACCTCATCATCAAAGTTCACTTTTACAGAACTTAACTGACTGGTAAGTGTATTAAACTCATTTAAATGGTCAACAACAGATCCACTTTCTGACATCTTCATATTAAATAAACGCTTCATTAAAAATACCTTGTTAGAAGCTGAGGGTTTTTCGTAGAGCTTACTCAATGCGCTCATCACACTCTCTGTTGTTATTTCTTTCGAAATATTGAAGGCCACTGATGAAGCCAGTCACAGCCGTATTGTTCCTAGTGCCTTTCTGTCAAGAACCTCCCATTCTTCATCCTTCATAGCCGCTGGCTGTTTTGCTTTTCCGCCTAATGACAGGTATAGATAGTCCTCCATTTGCATCTTCCATAACTGATAGTTTTGGCTATTAAATTTATCGACCCTAAACTTTCCTTCTTCCGCCATTGCTCCCACTCGAACAAGGAACTCTTCTTTCCTGTGAGTTTACAAACCAAATAGACCTTTTGGCTCTGATACCAATTGTAAGAAAAACAGGACCGCAGAGCAATAACAATTATACAGTTAAATCAATAAACAAGATGCAAAAACACATTAAACATTACAGAGAGACACAGATATAACGTGGTTCACCCAAACGATGGGCTACGTCCACAAAGAAATTTGCCAGTCCTTTTATTTCAGTCTAGAAAGATGAAGGGATACGTCCTGCAGCAAAACCGCTGCACTTCCTCTTCACGCTCTCACAGTCTCTCTTCCAGCACAATACAATGCCCACATCCAGTATAATACAGTACTCACATCCAGTACCATACAGTACTCACATCCAGTACAATACAGTACTCAGTACAATTACAATGGAGCCTCCTCAAGCCTTATAAAGGCTTAATCACATGCAATACCATGGGACAATACCATGGGCTACAACAAACCATGTGCTAGAACTAACCACCTTTGACTCGATCTCAAGTCAAGGTTAACCCTTCCTCTTTCCCCCACCTGGTGTCATGAGCAAGCCAGTAATGGCCACCCTAAACCTACCCAACTTTACATTGGGAATTCCCATGTGGTATCTTGATCCACCAGCTCAACCACCAATGCCCCAGGTAGTATTAACCCCCATGTAACCCATTACGATCGAGTCTCATCCTCCACCCGGCTTGCAAAAACCAACCACCACACCCACACCCACACCGCCCCACCCAAAAAGGGCCAGGGGCAAGAACACGAAAGCCACTGTAGAGCCTCGACAGACCCCACCTTGCACCGTCTGTGAAGAACAGGGCCATCCAACTCAGAACTGCCCTGAGATTCCTATAATCTGTGCGCATTTGGAAACCATGGATACAAACAAAAACTTCCCTGTGGTTAAGCTTCCATGCGCGCCAACAGTAAGAAACAAGTCACTGAGAGCAAACCATGCTTGCACCCTTTGCGGTTTGTATGGACACTATTTTCACCACTATCAAGACTTTCCCAAGTTTTGAATATCTTTAGCTGACCTCCATCAAGATTCCCTTGAATCTGAGATCATCCTTATCGAAGAAGTTCATCCCCCACCTCCTTCTTTGGACACCATGTCCATTTACATGATGTCTAGTTCAACTGACCCTATTGTCTCCACCACCAGTGACAGTCCATTAGACCTGTCTCTTTGTTGCTTTTGCAATGATGAGGAGATACTAGAAGCCCTAACCGCCCCGAAATACCCATGGGATGACATGCACCATCGCTCGTTCTTCCTCCCCGAAGATCTTGGGTCGCAGTTAGACCAGTTTTCTATGGAAACCAAAGATTTCATTCATGGGAAATTCGACTGGTTCAAAAAGCCCATTCCGACACCAGACGCCTTCGAAGAAGGAAACATGGCCAACATCTTGCCAACCATAAAACTCAACATCTCAACCAATCCCAAGGTTGTTGAAGAAATCATGCTGGGGGCATCTTGCTCCCTGGAAGAAGTCGCTGCCTACAAAGCTCTCTTTCAAGCATTTTACGACATCTTTGCTTGGTCTTACACTGAAATGCCCGGCTTGGATCCATCCATCATGGAACACCACATCGACACATGGCCCGATGTGGGCCCCGTACGTCAAAAGCAATAGCCTATCCATCCTTCCAAAGTGGCCGCAGTCAAAGCTGAGATAGAGAGTTGTGCACAACCGAGTTCATTTACCCCATTGCCTACACCACTTGGGTTTCTAATCCCATTCCCATGAATAAAAAATAGGGTACCATTCGCGTTTGCACAGACTTCCGTGATCTTAATGGGGCGTGTCCAAAAGACAACTTCCCAACACCCTTCATTGATCATATTATCGATGCATGCGTTGAACATGAGGCCTTTTCCTTCATGGGTGGATTTTTCGGATATAGCCAAATCCAGATCCGGAAAGAAGATCGTTACAATACCGCATTCACAACCCCGTGGGGCACATTCGCATATCGAGTCATGCCCTTTGGCCTGAAAAACACTGGAGCCATCTTCAACACACCATGACATATTGTTTTTACAACCTCATTCACATCATGTTGGTTTGTCTTGACAACCTCATTATGTGGTTGCAGAAGCAAGCACATCACATAGATGACCTGCGACAAGTCTTCCTACGATGTCGCCAGTACGGAATCCGCTTGAACCCTTTCAAATGTGTTTTTTGTGTCACAACGGGCCGCCTCCTAGGGTTCATCATGTCACACAAAGGAATGACCGCTGATCCCCTAAAATTCCAAACGAATTTCCTTCTAACGTCACCCCTTTGAGTGACGACAGTACAACTTGAAATATAGTCTTTCTCCTTTTTTGTTTTACACATTTTTCAAAAGTGAGTCTTATGTATCATTTCCCCTCATTGCTCCAGATGGATCCTACCTTAGATTGGTATATGGGATTTTCTGATGGAGCAAGTAGGTGGTCTCTGAACCTTGCAGCGGCTGCATGGGTCATCTACTCCCCGTCGCATGAGTTGATCCATATTGACAGAATAAGCGTGGGTAGTGCGACTAACAACCAGGCTGAGTACGATGGTGTTAATGGCCTCTTAGTCGCCGCTCTCCAATTAGTTGTTCACCATCTCAATGTCTTCTTAGACTCCCAGCTGCTTGTTTCTCAGTTGAACAACTACTATCGGGTACGTGATCCCTGCCTCTTTAGAAAATTCCTACTCACTAAACAGATGGTTAGAGCATTTGAGTCCATCACATTCACACATGTTCCCAGAAACCTCAAAAGTGTAGCAGATCAAATGGCTAATGACATTCTAAAATGGCACATTCATAATCGCATATAGGAAACATACAACCATAACATCATGCATAATCATATCCAAAAATACACACACAAGTGTAACAATACATCATCTAGGCATTTGCATCTCACATCATCATAAAAAGACTCACATATAAAAACATAAAAGCGCATCCACGTGCGTCAAAAATATATATAAATAGATAAGTTGCATGTCCAAAATACGTCTTGTACAAAATGAGAAGCCATATATGCTTTCTCAGTTGAATATACATAGCGACACAAAAACTCCTAAGTGCACCAACGCACTAGGGATAGCCCCACTAGGATGTTAATCTGAACTCAAACTCATCATCCTCCTTAGAAGACTCATCCTCTGCAGGAAGATCACCTCTCGCCACTCGACGGAAGTACTCACAGACCATATCCATCCTCCTCATCATAAAGGTACACTCTAGAGGAAAAATATGAATGGAAGCAATCACATCATTACTCAAATGCTGCCAGCCATCATCAGAGACTCCAGCAGCAAGCCGCTCC
This sequence comes from Pseudotsuga menziesii, assembly GCA_001517045.1. Taxonomy (NCBI): domain Eukaryota; kingdom Viridiplantae; phylum Streptophyta; class Pinopsida; order Pinales; family Pinaceae; genus Pseudotsuga; species Pseudotsuga menziesii. The sequence goes on along the minus strand of LPNX010458866.1, from coordinate 405,425 downwards.
AAATGTGGCACAAGTCCATCCAACTCCCGCCGTCGCTTGCGAGGGTTCCGCGCAGGAACTGCTGTAGGTTCCATACCAACCACTCGCCTTTGATATCCGGGTAGCGAACGAGGACCAATATCTACATACCTAAAAGGACACCACCAGTCCACACATATCAACATACAACTATCAACCAGCTCAACTACACTATGTATAAAGATGAACATAAAAACATCACACATACATACCAGCTGGTCCCCATTCCTGGTCCGCAGGTTGGGGCATCTTGGGGTCCCCATGATAGTTCATACCCACATACGGGTACTCCTCAATCACCACTGGAAGTTGACGCCACTGCTCTAACATCTCCTTAGTGAAGAAGCGGCCCACTCTACCGCCACCCTCTTGTATCATCATCTAGCACCACCTGTACATTTGCGGCTCCCGTGGACCATTATCCTGCACAGTTCGGTGTAGACGCAGCATAGGTATTTTCTCAAAAAATAAAGCACATAGAAAGAAGCCAAAACAAAATCCTGCCCTATATTCCTTCTCATTGTTCAGCTGACGCCGAACAACCTGAAGATACATCTGGGTCCATCCATAGTATGTACCCCCCATAGCATGCTCTACCAGCTGAAGCTTCCCTCCAGATATCTTGTGGCTCCCTGTGGAACCTAAGATACGCAACAGTAATGTCACCACCACCCTTGTCGACGGGTCCTCAATGTCACACATCAAGATGTGGGAGCCACGCACATACGCTGTAGCGTAACAGTGCCTATCACATAGCTCCTCCAATGTCCCCCCCCCGAGACATCACCAGTGCCAAATCACCAACAACTACCAACATAGGGAGCCCAGTCAGGAAGTACACATCCACCAGCATGATCTCAATACGCTGGCCCTAGAAGAGGAAGGCCTTCTCCTCAACATCCCAAAATCTCACTAGCGTTTGCAGCAACAAATGCAAACTCTTCATGAGGGGTATCCTCATGAACTTCAGTAAACCATAATGGGCCAGTGTATCATGCACATTCCCATCCCACAATGACGCCTCTCAGAGGTCTTTACAGTCCCTCTCCCGCCACTTAATCTCAGCCATCCTGCACAAGCAAAACACAGATGTCAGCCACTGCTCTCATAAAAAAACATCACCCAGAGGCCAAGTCGCACCTGTTTGGGCAAAATGAGAGACCAAGTCGCTAAAGAATGCCCCACAGGTGCGACCAGGTCACTCTTTTTCCTTTGAAAGGTGGGACTTGGCTCCATGAAACCCCAACAGGCTCACGGAGCACCTTCGGGTGACCAAATACAGAATGTAAACCACCAAAAAGAAGAGATTTGGCGAGAGCTCTTACCTGCAAGTCGCGAAACTCGAAATCGTCGGTTGGAACAAGAGAAATCAGCAAATGAAAATTTAGGGCGCACCTCTCCAACTCCATAGTGAACAGTGACAATGACACTTCACAAAGTGGTCCCCACCCTTATATAGGCCCTATTTGACCTAATTTATTCCATTCAATATAATAGGACCATACAGATTCCGTTTGAGACGCCGTTCATGCCACTGGTTTCAGAATTCTGTCCTCTATCTCCCTATGAGACCATCGTCTCATGTTTAACAAAATTTTTTTGGGACCGCTCCTTGGAAGTCACCTCGATTTATGAGCCACAGCATGGCAATGCAAGTTTCCATGAACCTGTACTTGCATCACACTTTCCTACCGCTACTCATGCGGATTCTTGGGCCACCGCCCGTAAGGAACATCATTTTTTCTTTTTGTAACATATAGTTGCATACTCCGTCCACCGCACCTTATGCGGATCTCCGGACCATCATCCGGAGAACGGATCATTTTCTTTGCATGCATTTGGCATATAACTACCTCCGGACTTTCACTCACATCACATGTAGTCAAGTCCATCCACCACAATTCACACACGACTCTCCTGACCTCTGTCCAAGAGCCACCTGGGTTTGTGTGCCTCTGCCGCAATCTATCCTGTGCATGTATTGGTATGTTTGAGAGCCACCTGCTCCGTCCATACTGCGCGGATGAACTTTGGACCACTATCCACCGTCACAACATGGGGCACCGCCTGTGCCACCGCAATCAGTTGACCATACTAGAGTTTCATTTAAGCTCTTTTCTGACTCCTAAAAGAATGAAAATATTGCCGAGCACAGCTGCTTCCTTTCTCGCTTGTTAAAGTATAGGAAAGGGCATCTACATTGTCTCATTTACCTCCTTTTGCGGACTATGTAGACCATCAAATGAAAAGGACCACCTTGGCATATTCAAACCAAGACCGTTCCCCTCTGCATATTTTTATGCTTTCTCGGGCAGAGGGGCCGAACTTTACGAAAAATATCACCATGGGTTGTTGTTAAGCTCTTTTCCATCCTTCTCATCAAGAAAATATTTCTGAGCAAACTTGGTTTCATTCATGCTCGTAAAAGTATCTAAATAAACGTCCAGTCAGTATAGGTTTAACCTTTTCCGGCCTGATTGGACTACCAATGGTAAAGAAGTCTCTCATCCCCCAAAGGATGGGCGTGCTCTCCTATGTATAATTTTATCCTTTTTTGGGCACAAGAGACTACTAATGAAAAAGGGCCCCCACTGGAGTCTTCTTCGTGCTTTCAGACTCTCTAAAATTGAAAGCACCATCGAGGATTTACTTTCTCGGGCTCGCCAAAAATCCATGGGATCGTACCACAATGGTGTCTCTAGACACCAACCCACAGAAAATAGTTTGGCAGCATTACCACTTGGGTCGCCTTTGTTCAGAGTACTCTGCAATGTGTCTTCCTTAGATCCCATCAATACCAAAAGTGTCTACCTCCCCCAAGTATTTCCCATCTGCAGTGACATTCCTGGTATTACAGCTATGATCTCGTTCCCATGAGTCAGTTTCATTTGCTTCCTGGACCGCCTTGCCATCATACTCTGAGCAAAGGAAGTTTGAGTCTACTACACTCCCCCTATCCCTGTTCAACTCTTTCCCTTCCCCCTCCCCCCTCCATTCAGTGGGTCAGTCCATATATTGTCTCACATCTTTTGGTTATCTCCCTCACGCTTCTGGTCAAGGAAACACCATTGCCTTGACCAAGGGCAAGTCTCCCTCTGTCGACGACAACACACATATTCCAGAGGATAGACCCAGAGGTCCCTGTATCTTGGTTTCATTAACCTCATTAATGAGTTCCTTGGACCACTTGAGAGGAGTCCTTAGTGCCTCTTGAGATGGTTGTTTCTCACGTGCTCGACTCCAGCTACATCATCGCAATGTTGAGATTCATACAGGGTATTGGTTCGTGCAGTATTTGGTCGAAGACCCCAGATGTCACCTGACTCTAGCACATTGATGAGTCTATTCGAGGGACCTAAAAATGTTATGCCCCTTATGATTTTTGGGTTGCGACGGAGACAGTGTTCAGAAGCCCCAGCAGTGCGTCTATATAGATTTATGATTGATGCAACATACTTGTACCACAGAGACTCTAACTCTCCATCAGCGAGTCCATACAGCTATGTACCGTCCCAGATCCAATAGGCTATCAGTCATGAAGATATAGCATTCCACGAGAATTACATGGGTCCAATGTAGCAGTTCTTCAGATCGGCATTGTATTCAGCCTCCCAATGAGGCAACCACTATGTATCATCAGTTGTATATGATTGACTCTTATATTATAGAGCATAGATCACATTATTCTTTTGACATTGTCATGAGCATGGGGATTCCTGCCTCGTCCATATACATGTCACACATTATTTGTATCTCACCCATTGATGGGAACCATATTAATACAAAAACCAAAAGCCACCATACCCCAGCCTCGGAAGCACCACCTCTCCGCAGAAAATCCTATGATGTCCGTCGGCCATACGATGAGCTCCTGCCCTCGAGCTCCTGCCCTCACACATCAGGGGGCAATCTGTTAACCCAAAAAATCCCTCACTTAGCTCTACATGGCCTACACCACCCAAGGACACCCATGCATGACCCTCATTTCACCCCATTAGACCCCCACACCCTAAAAAAAGCTTAAGAATGAGCAAAAGGGCTTAAAATCCCCCAAAAAGAGCCTAATTAGTTCTCCTAGGGGCTAAAGCCTCCAAAAAGGGGCTAAAACCCCTCAAAGGAGATAAAAACCCCAAAAGGATCTAACGATAGGGTGGAAGGGGCTAAATGCCCAAAAAAGGGGCTTAAAACCCTAAAAATCCCCAACCAGGGTCGTAAAATCCTAAAAAGCCCCAAAAAAGCTATAAATAGAGGGGTGGGGGTCACTCTCAAAACACTTCTCCCTTGCATGCTGTTATGCTTCCCGTGGATGCCTTGAGACCCTTTATCTCTCAAGCCACCCACACTCCCTCTCCTCCATCCTCCATTGAGCCATAGCTCCCCCATCTAAGAGAGGTGCTTCTCCAAGCTAGGGCATGGTGGCCCATTCCATCCAAAGAGAAGGTATAGCTTGTCATTTTCTGCATTTGTTTTAGTAGTTTATTTGCTTTCTAATCCATGGTTTATTTACAGGTTTGTTGCCTAACTTGTTTTGCAGGTATTTTGTTTTCTAACATGTTGTTTGCAGGTAGCTAGAGCTAAACCCTAACAGTGTTGCAGAGGGGTTTCCAAGCATTCCATTTATTTTCTGTCCTTTGCTTTCTTTCAGTTCCATTTTTATTTGCATTTACCACCAGGAACCTATCCTTCCATCCTATAGACGAAAGCTAGCCATTCCTGCCCTGTAGTAAGGGAGAAATCCCTGCTACAACATACTCCATTGATTTTTGTTCTATGTATTATTGATGACGATCCTAGTACTATTTGAGCGGTGGTGACATTTAGAGGATAAGAAACTCTAGAAGAAGGCCATGGTTGAAGAAATGTATGCTATGGATAAAAATGATACTGGGGATCTAATTGAGCTGTTGGATGGAAGAAAATATCTTGGTAGAAAATTTGTGTTTAAGAAGAAGTTGAGTGTAGAAGGTAAGGTACACAAGTACAAATCACGTCTAGTAGCAAGGGAATATTTATAGGTGGAGGGATTGATTTTGGTGAGATTTTTTCTCATGTTGCCAAACTAACTTATATTAGATTTATTTTTATCTATTATTGCTCCTTTTGATCTTGTAGTAGAGAATATGGATGTGAAGACAACATTCCTACATGGTGATTTTGAAGAAAAATATACATTAAACAACTAGAAGGTTTTGTAGTGAAGGAAAATAAGGAGTTTGTTTGCAAGCTGAAGAAGTCCCGTTGTGGATTAAATAATAGTGAAGAATGCAATATTGAAAATTGGATAATTATATATTGGGACTTGGTTTCTCAAGAAGTAAAGTTGGTCACTATGTGCATTCCAAGTAGGTTAGTGGCCATTTTATTTATGTGATCTTGTGTTCTGATGATATGTTTGCTGATTGGAAACAAGAAGAAAATAATTAAGAATGTCAAAGCTTAGTTGTCTTCTAATATTGATAAAACAAGATACTTTGGTTGAATTAGAAGAAATATGTTGAGACAATATTGCAGATATTTAATATGCAGAAATGTAATCCAATAAAGGTCCTTATTCCTTTAGGTGCAAAGTTATATGTAGATAAATTCCCCAAGACTCAAGATGAGGTTGAAAACATGTCCCATGTTCCCTATGCTAGTGATATTGGAATTATGAGGTATCCTATGATCTATACCAGACAAGACATTTCCCATATAGTGGGAATTTTGAATAGGTATATGCAAAAACTAGGGAAGGAACATTGGAAACTTGTAAATAGGGTCTTTAGATGTTTGCAAAGCCCCTAAGGAATTTTTAGTTTGTTATGTATTATTTCAACCCATGGTTTCATTTGATTATAAACTAATTTTGTTTAAGAAATTAGGGTTGTAATTTAATATGAGTTATTATATTAGAGTTTTGGATTGCATAATATTGTATTATAAATGGTAAATATAAGATAGAGAGGAGAAAATATTAGTTAGGCTAGTTTTCTTGGTTAAGGGTTTCCAAGGTAAATATATGTGTACAGTGTGTGTGAATTGTAATTTCTTGTGTTTTATATTTTGTTGCTATTGCTTTTGTTATGCAGGTTAATAAAACTATTAACACCAACATAACATAAGTTGTTGCAATAATGAAGTCTAGAAGTATAAATAAGCTTGCCAAAAAGTGTGTTTAGGTTATGTAGTAGGATAAGATACTCTTATAACTATTTTAGATTATAAGCATTATAGCATAACTTTTCATAAGCATGTAATTTGATCCCTCTAATTGGAAGATGATTATCCTCTCTTCAACCTTGTCATCATAAAAACATTTATAATATCTCAAATCACATGGATTTTTAGAAATGCTTGAAGATACATCAACAATTATTATCAAAGTTATTTTTTAAGTTCTTAATGTTTTCAAGCATCTATGTGTTATAGCTCAAATCAACACTTATCCATTTGTGATGACAGTTCAAAAGATGACACTCAAAGTGTCACTAATTGTTAATAAAAAAATGACACTTATGGATGTAATAGGTCATGATTTGATCCCTAATGATGGCCCTAATAATTTGAAGGAAACATCCCATCAAATTTCCCTTCATCCTAAAAGTTGCAACCTAAAAGAGAAAATTCACGGCTTGTAAACTAGCAGGTCTCAAATAATTCACATGTTTTCCTTGACAAAGACATGGATTCAACAAAAAAATTCTCATTCACACCTTGTACATTAGTAGGGTGTGGACCACTTGCACATTGCATTGGGTTAGGTTGTGAATTCCCAATAATTCCATGAAAAAGTATAAAAATTTGAAAATAAGGAGTTATGGAAGTTTTTCAAATTAGTTGACTCAGTTGCAACTCCTTGAACCACTTGGAAAATATCTCCAACTATATCCATCAAACTCAAAAGGATATGATATGGTCCAAGTAGGGGACACCCAAGATAACAAGATAATGATGGAGGACTCTCCCAAAACAAGTTTAGATCACTTTTTTCCATTTTCCCATCAGTCACATCACTTCCTCTACCATTACTCCATATTTTTCCACAACATTTCCCACGGTGTACGTTGAGTTCACTCCATACCCACTTGGATTCATTTCCCTCACTTGACAACCAGTTGTGGAAGAGATCGGAGACCCTATGCAGAACCACTTCCGAGGACGGCTACGGTGGCCCATTTTGTAGACGAGGTGTGTTTACTTTTATTTCTTGCATTAGTTTAGTTTATATATATGTTAAAATCCTAAAAATATTTGCTTTTTGTTGTATCATTATTTTTCTTATCATTGATATCTTCCTTATGCTCTAGACGAGATATGGTTGGTGCTTTTGCACGTAATAGGGGAGAAATCCCCATTACAGTTTTGGTGACTCCACTCCATACACTACGGGTGGCCCCATGCCAGCCACCATATTTCCAAGCATTCCACCATTTATACCTGGGGGAAGTGGCCCTTCCACTTATATTTCGACTATTCCTAATGTCGAAAGTCAACCTTACATACCCCCAATTGCACATGGGAACTACATTCTCGCCACCGCTGGTACCATCACCGACTCGTCCTGATCCATTCACGGTTCTAGTGTACCTTTTATGGTTAGCCTTAACCTGCCAGATTTGGAATAGTTGACCAATGACCCCATCCGTCATAACCCCCAATGGCCTCCTATGCATACCAAACTTCCCTCATATATCCATAAGTTTGAGGGTAAGGTGGGAGAATATCCTCAAAATCACATCATGTCATTACATCTATGGTGTTAATCTAACAACATAGTGGATGATTCCGTTTGGTTGAGGTTATTTCAGTGCACACTTACTGGTGCTGCAACCAATTGGTATATCAAACTTCCTAATGCCACTTACCCCGACTTCTCTTCATTGGCCTCTATGTTCCTTCAATACGTCTAGTTACCCGTCCATTATGACGAGGTGTTGCCACCTTTCACACACCTAGGTCACGTGGCAGAAATATTCAAGCCACTCGGTGTGTCCTTGGGGGCAAGTCTCGAGTCAAGGCTGTCACCTTGTTCTTGACTCCTCCGTTTAGGCTCAACTCCTAATGAAGCCAAGGGGGGTAGACCCTATTAAGTTACTAAGGCTAATTACTTAGTGCGATGGTGTTAAACTGAATGAGTTACTTACAAGTTTTGAAATTAACCAGTGGAAACAAAAGATAACAAGATGCAAGATTTTAAGCAGATAAGCATAGTAATGACACTCAATATATATAGAAATGAAAGAAACAAATCACCAGTGCCTTAAATGGAGTCAACAGAGAAAATAATGTGCTTGCATGCGCTTGAATGAATGTTTTGCAAATTTCTCTTGGTAGATTTTAAATTAATGTGGAATGTGAATGAATTAAATTAGGCGAAAAGGGGACTCCAGATATACCCGAGGGGTACTTGGAGTATGTCCAAAAGTGAAATTTCATGGCTACCCGCAAGGTGTTTGTGGGATGGAATGGAGTCTCAGAGACTATTGTTCATAATGCACCCATTAGGGTGTGACAGAGATCGGTGCCTCGAGGTCACTTTACAGTTGTTCCCACTCCTTTGGGTATTTTGCCACCGCTTATAGTTCGTTCGAGGCGTTGGATTTTCTCCTGATGGTTTGTCAATTTGGGAGGTGAGGAATAATTAATATAGTCACTCTAGTGCTTTTGATGCAACTTGACTGATCGGACGAACCACAACCAAGTGTAGAGAATACACACTGGAGTCTTGTCAATTTTAGTAAATTTTAAGATAGGTGTTCTTGTTAAAAAGAAAACCCTCCAAGAACCTCTTTCGATCCAAGTGGATCTCAATCGGGGAATCAAGGAGGGGTTAATTTTATTATAGCTGATGAAACAGTTGATGAAAAAGGAATCAAGTATACACAATTCTGGTTTTGTAATTAGTCCTACCACACATCTCTTTCCCCTTGCAGGTCAATTGGGAAGTCGTGGGGTAAGTATTAAAATTACTTTGAAACCACTAGATATGGAATATGGAAATGATTATAAATAAAATTATACTAGCTTACAGATTAGAACTATGCCAAATTGAAAAAAGATGAACAAAAAGTAAAAAATGACACATACGCAAATCCCCCCAGGGGGGATGGTGAATAGGCTCGAAAGAGCCTATTCGAAAAGAATTTTTCTTTTTATTAGCAGAAATTTACAATATCAGAAAATTTAAATTGATGCACTTTGGTCCTTTTTATCTGGGATCCAAAGGCTTACAACAAGTTTGTAACAAGCTAAACTCAAAACACAGCGGTGGGGGAAGCTTCCGGGAAGCTCTGGTTCGTCCAAGAGTCGAAAAATGGGTAGAGTATCCTTCTCTTTTTGTTAGACCTGCTAAAAATAAGCGATCAATTAAAATGAAATGTGCCCAAACACACTTTAAAAGTGTTTTGGGTCACCACGCTAGTTACCGAAAAAACTAAGTAAAACATTGTTAAAAGGGGATAATCTAGTTTTGCAAAAGGAACCAAGGAAAGCAATATTTGCTTGGGATCTTGGCTTGCTGTTTGGGCAGTCAATGAGATATGCAATTTTCTTCCAGAATTTAAATCTTTAAAGAACGAAAAAAAAAACTACCTTATGAGCAAGTTTTAGATCTATGATTTAGCTACTTGCAAAAAAGGCAATTCCTACACCTAGATCTATCTTTATGAAATGATAGTATTTAGGAAATTACATATCTAAGTAGCAAGAATATTATGAAATAGATATAACAATATATATTCAATTCTTAGAACTAGATCTGATCATAAGAGGGAGAGACAGGTAACCGGAAGATTGATTTTTTTAAAGAAATGAGAAGAAGAGGAGAGAAGGTCGGCTCGTTTCTTGAATGGAGCAAGCTGAAAGGAGGCCCTTTTGTGGAGCACTGAGGGACAGAGTCTTGAGCTTATTAGATAATTAATGGCATCAATATTGATCCATACCTTCATCCAATCAGGAACCTGCAACTAGATAACACAAGCCTACACAACACCTCGCGAGATCATGCAAAAATAATCTTATTTAAGCATATAACTGAAATTCTTGAGCATACATCATATGGATAAACAAGAGCAAGCAATCTAACTCGCCTAGTTTACACCCTTAATTGATTCAACTAAATCCTTGAAGCTAGAAAACAAAAGAAACACACAAATTGGAAAGAAATTGCAGTTACCACATTAGCAGCATGACGCTGGGAATCCACACAAACACATGCACTACACACTATAGCCTCCAAAGCTTCTTTATTCACAAAATATAGCAGTATTACAATGGAAAAAACTCCTCAATATAGCTCTAACTAGCTTGGAAGAGACAGCCTAATCTTTATTTATACACAAAATAGGAGATCCAGCCTAGGGGGGGCACAAATTCCAAGGAGACAAACCACTACAACTGAGGGAGAGTCCATCAATGCTGATATAAAGCTGAACTGAGCCTACTTGTCAATCGGGGGGCTAATTGAGCTGACACATCAACCCACATACTGATACATCAATCCATAGAGATTCCAGGAGAGCCCACACGTGTGGAGGAGAGAGAGAGGGCACAATTCCCCATAAAGGATGCCGAAGATCAACTTTGGATCTGTCTAGATCACCTCCTTCAGTCAAGGATTTGTCAGATCCAGTCAATCTGGTTCAGATCTGACTGATTTCAATCAAATTGATTGAGAATCCATTGATCTAGGATTTTGGATTTGCTCCATTATTCATCAATTTATTAATTAAAATAATCAATAATTGATTTTTTGGGGCTTTTTGACCCAAGTGATGGAAAATCACTCAAAACTAGGAAATAGTGGGTCCATGTGTTTACATGGTGCTCTTAGCTTGAAAATGAGCACCTAAATGACTGAAAATGATTATTTAGCCCACTTTTATTACAAAACCAAAATTTCCAATTAAACTATTAGAAAATAGCCTACGTTTTGGAAAAATTAAATTTTAATAAAAAACACTAAAAAAATTAAAAAATTTTAAAAAGTTGAAAAAACCTATGGGGACTTAGACATGTTCATATGACTCGACCATGATGCCTAGCATGTTTATACATTGACACATAGACTTTAATAACCTCAATAGGCTTAAATGCCAAGCCAACCACCCCAACTTTGGAGGTATGGAGTGAAAAACTCAAAAATTATCAGTCGTTTATTCAACAACCAATAATAACCAAGGGAAAAAACACCCCGGGATGATCGGATTGACAAATAAATCCTAAGAGACCGAGTCTTTTACAGACACTATCATGCTAGAACATTTATTACAATTCCCCCATGGGGTATGAACATGTGATATAGTACAACAAAGCTTCCCAGAAGCAAGACTGAAGGTCTTTTGAAGTCTGAACAAGTTATCCTTGTTCGATTCACTAGGCTCACTTGATAAAAAACCACTAAGTACAACTTAGGTGGTAACATTCTGGCTCCAATTGTGGGATGCGTGCTCATTCTGGTCTTTAAGTCAAGGAGAGGATACGAGAACACCAGAATCTCTGGTTTATATACCTTGTAAAAACATCTCAACTTGACAAGAAAAACCTCAGTAGCACAAGTTTTATAAAAAACCAAATGAACCATTAAGCTGATTTATTTAAACAAAATAAATGTAACTAACTAAAAGAAGCAAAGTTTTATTATAGCTAAGTATAAAATAGAAATGCAGAAAGTAAATGCTCTCTTTCAAGGAGTTTATTTTCCTACTCTAAGCATGATATAAAAAGGGTTAAGTGTAATTAGAAATCCAATGTAACCACCTAAGCATTTTATTAACATAATTTTTTTTTCCTTGTCTTTGGTTACCAGCCAAAGTAAGGATACCTTATTCAGAAAATGAAAACCTGCGTGATGATTCAGAATGGGCGGGATGGATGGGAGATCATAAGAATATAATACTTCACCAAATTGCTTCCCAAAATGGTATGTGCTCGTGCATACTGCTTCTATCCATGATTGGATAGGACTGATATACCAATCAACATGTTGAGGCAGACTGAATACATCATCATACTAATCATCGGGGCTTATCAAATGATAACTCATTGCACAAGCCCCAAATAGCTCCAAATCATAAGGAACCTTTATATGTGAAAAAGATGGCTGAGATTGATATTCCACTGACTGCATCACATCTGACTTTTCACAACATTGCTTGTCAATGTCTTCATTACTGATACCCTTGTGTAGCTCTGCATGATATGACTCTGAATGATCACGTGAAAATTCTGAATGCTCCTCTTCCATACTAAGATTTTCCTAGGTATCTAGATCCATGCTCCCCTCTACGGATGTATCGTATATTGGACTTCCACAAATTTTTGAATAAATACTCCCCTTGCTGGACATATAATGGATGGGGTTCTCAATATGATTTTCACAAGTTGGATCTATGAAATTCCAATATTCATCACTCCCATCTATGTTGGATATGAGAGAGTCTTCCTTGCTGGTATCACATCCTGAGTATAACTACCCTCCTCCTGCTCATAATAATCATCCTTCAAAGTTTTGGTTCCAAAGATATTATGATAATTTAAACTTTCCAAAACTTCATCCCTAAGTGATGAACATAGAGGAGTATCATCATACACATCATAAACTTCTTCATAAGTGTCGATCTCTGTAATGGTTTCCTCATGAGGGCTTTCTGGACAAGCATTGCAACAATCTTGAGAAAATCTAAAATATTCAATGTTTTCAGTTATGGTGACATGAGGAGAGCCTTCAACAATGTGTTCAATCATAGGTTCCTTGTGAAGCTCTTCGACATGATTGTCATGGATGTTCCCATCTTCAGAATCTTGCTGTGTAATGAGAGATACCTTATATTCTTTAAAACACTACTTAATTGCTTCCTTTCTTAAATAACTACTAGGATGCTCTTTGATGGGAGTCTCATGGATCTCCTCTTCACTTAAATGTTCAATAAGTGATTCCAAGTCTTCAATACTTTGTATCATGGAAAAAAGGTCCATCATATGTCTCTATGTGATACTCTATCCCAAACAGGTAGAAGGTAAAGATCTTTTCAAGGAACCTTTTCAAACCATTCATACTAGGGCCTACCATCATGCCATTGCTCTGAAAACATCCAAAGGAAGCTTTGAAATGAGGTTATACATTTATTTGGAAGGCCCTGATAGAACCAACAACAGGCCTCACCGTGGAAAGTACCAGCAAACATTTCCATCATATTGTATTCATGAAGCACATTGGAGTCAACCATCAACTAAAGGAAATATTTGACATGCCAGATGGCCGAATCACCATAATTTCCATGAAATACTGGAAGCCATTTATATGAATCCTCCACACCATCACAACAGTTGGGAAAACCTGGGATGCTTGAGAAATCGATAGGCTGAAAAAGTCTGGTTATCTGGGCACCATACTGCTCCCTTAATTCATCCATATAAAAAATTAAGAGTATGCATTTGATATAACCATTAAACCTTGTACTAAATAGGTGGAGTTTTCAAGTGATGAGCTTTAAAGGTTTTAATATGTCGCATGGGCTCTTCTACACACAACAAGTCTCAACAAAATTATGACAAAGCAGGGTTTTATCCCTTCAATGGAGTCGCCATGTGAAAAAGAAAAATAAGCATTTATAAATGTTTTCACAAAAAATACTTTTTACTTTTCTTTGTAAAAATAAAAACTGGAAAAAAGTCAGTGGAGTCGCCAGATGAAAATTAAAGATCTAATCTAAGCATTCATCAAACAAAGAAAAAACAAAAAGAAATAAAACAAAAGTCGTACTCGGGAATAAAAATATTTAACCCCGACAACGACTCCAAAAAGTGTTGCCGCCTTTCACATACCTGGGTCACGTGGCATAAATCTTCAGGCCACTCGGTGTGTCCTTGGGGGCAAGTCTCGAGTCAAGGCTGTCACCTTGTTCTTGACTCCTCCGTTTAGGCTCAACTCCTAACGAAGCCGAGGGGGGTAGACCCTATTAAGTTACTAAGGCTAATTACTTAGTGTGATGGTGCTAAACTGAATGAGTTACTTAGGAGTTTTGAAATTAACTAGTGGAAACAAAAAATAATAAGATGCAAGATTTTAAGCAGATAAGCACAGTAATGACACTCAATATATATAGAAATGAAAGAAACAAATCACCAATGCCTTAAATGGAGTCAACAGAGAAAATAATGTGCTTGCATGCGCTTGAATGAATGTTTTGCAAATGTCTTTTGGTAGATTTTAAATTAATGTGGAATGTGAATGAATTAAATTAGGCGAAAAGGGGACTCCAGATATACTCGAGGGGTACTTGGAGTATGTCCAAAAGTGAACTTTCACAGCTACCCGCAAGGTTTTTGTGGGATGGAACGGAGTCTCGGAGACTATTGTTCATAATGCACCCATTAGGTTGTGACAGAGATCGGTGCCTCGAGGTCACTTTCCAGTTGTTCCCACTCCTTTGGGTATTTTGCCACCGCTTATAGTTCGTTCGAGGCGTTGGATTTTCTCCTGATGGTTTGTCAATTTGGGAGGTGAGGACTAATTAATCTAGTCACTCAAGTGATTTTTATGCAGCTTGACTGATCGAACGAACCGCAGCCAAGTGCAGAGCATACACAATGGAGTCTTGTCAATTTTAGTAAATTTTAAGATAGGTTTTCTTGTTAAAAAGAAAACCCTCCAGGAACCTCTTTTGATCCAAGTGGATCTCAATCGGAGAATCAAGGAGGGGTTAATTTTATTATAGCTGACGAAACAATTGATGAAAAAGGAATCAAATACACAATGCCGGTTTTCTAATTAGTCCTACCACGCATCTCTTTCCCCTTGCGGGTCAATCGGGAAGTCGTGGGGTAAGTATTAAAATTACTTTGAAACCACTAGATATGGAATATGGAAATGATTATAAATCAAAGTATACTACCTTGCAGATTAGAACTACGCTAGATTGAAAAAAGGTGAACAAAAAGTAAAAAATGACACAGACGCAAATCCCCCCAGGGGGGATGGTGAATAGGCTCGAAAGAGCCTATTTGAAAAGAAATTTTATTTTTATTAGTAGTGATTTACAATATTATCAAATTTAAATTGATTCACTTTGGTCCTTGTTATCTGGGATCCAAAGGCTTACAACAAGCTTGTAACAAGCTAAACTCAAAACACAGCGGTGGGGGAAGCTTCGGGGAAGCTCTGGTTCGTCCAAGAGTCAGAAAATGGGTAGAGTCTCCTTCTCTTTTTGTTATACCTGCTAAAAAACAGTGAGCAATTAAAATAAAATGTGCCCAAACACACTTTAAAAGTGTTTTGGGTCACCACGCTAGTTACCGAAAAAAACTAAGTAAAAAATTGTTAAAAGGGGCTAATCTAATTTTGCAAAAGGAACCAAGGAAAGCAAGCTTTCCTTGGGATCTTGGCTTGCTGTTTGGGCATCCAATGAGATATGCACTTTTCTTGCAGAATTTAAATCTTTAAAGAATGAAAAAAAACTACCTTATGAGCAAGTTTTAGATCTATGATTTAGCTACTTGCAAAAAAGGCAATTCGTACACCTAGATCTATCTTTATGAAATGGTATTCTTTATGAAATTACAGATCTAAGCAGCAAGAATCTTATGAAATAGATCTAGCAATATATATTCAATTCTTAGAACTAGATCTGATCATAAGAGGGAGAGACAGGTAACCGGGAGATTGATTTTTTTAAAGAAATGGGAAGAAGAGGAGAGAAGGCCAGCTCGTTGCTTGAATGGAGCAAGCTGAAAGGAGGGCCCTTTTGTGGAGCGCTGAGGGACATAATCTTGAGCTTATTGGATGGAATGGCGTCAATCTTGATCCCCAATCAGGAACCTGCAACTAGATAACACAAGCCTGCACAACACCTCGTGAGATCTGGATATAATGTATAAAGCAACAAAAATGAAAGATCATGCAAAAATAATCTTATTTAAGCATATAACTAAAATTATTGAGCATACGTCATATGGATAAACAAGAGAAAGCAATCTAACTTTCCTATCTTACACCCTTACTTGATTCAACCGAATCCTTGAAGCCAGAAAACAAAAGCAACACAAAAATTGGAAAGAAATTGCAGTTACCACATTAGCAGCATGATGCTGGGAATCCACACAAACACATGCAATACATGGTATAGCCTCCAAATCTTATTTATTCACAAAATATAGCATTATTACAATGGCAACAACTCCTCAATCCAGCTCTAACTAGCTTGGAATAGGCATCCTGAGCTTTATTTATACACAAAACAGGAGATCCAGCCCAGGGGGGGGGGCAAATCCCAAGGAGACAGACCACTGCAGCTGAGGGAGAGTCCATCAATGCTGATCTGAAGCCGAACTGAGCCTACTTGCCAATCGAGGGGCTGATTGAGCTGACACATCAATCCACAGAGCTTCCAGAAGAGCCCACACGTGTGGAGGAGAGAGAGAGAGGGAAAAATTTCCCATAAAGGATGCAGAAGAACAACTCTGGATCTATCCAGATCACCTCCTTGAGTCAAGGATTTGTCAGATCTAGTCAATCTGGTTTAGATCTGACTGATTTCAATCAAATCGGCTGAGAATCCATTGATCTAAGATTTTGGATTTGCTCCATTATTTATCAATTTATTAATTAAAATAATCAATAATTGATTTTTTGGGGCTTTCTGACTTGAGTGATGGAAAATCACTCAAAACTAGGAAATAGTGGGTCCATGGGTTTACATGGTGCTCTTAGCTTGAAAATGAGCACCTACATGACTGAAACTGATTATTTGGCCCACTTTTATTACAAAACCAATTTTTCCAATTAAACTATTAAAAAATAGCCTAAGTTTTGGAAAAATTAAATTTTAATAAAAAACACTGAAAAAATTAAAAATTTTAAAAAAGTTGAAAAAACCTATGGGGACGTAGACATGTTCATATGACTTGACCATGATGCCTAGCATGTTTATACATTGACACATAGACTCTATTAACCTCAATAGGCCTAAATGCCAAGCCGACCACCCCAACTTTGGAGGTATGGAGTGAAAAACTCCGAAATTATCAGTCGTTTATTCAACAACCAATAATAACCAAGGGAAAAAACACCCTGGGCTGATCGGATTGACAAATAAAGTCTAAGAGACTGAGTTTTTTACAGACACTATCATTCTAGAACATTTATTACAATTCCCCCATATGGTATGAACATGTGATATAGTACAACAAAGCTTCCCAGAAGCAAGACTGAAGGTCTTCTGAAGTCCGAACAAGTTATCCTTGTCCGGTTCACCAGGCTCACTTGATAAAAAACCACTAAGTACAACTTAGGTGGTAACACAAGGGAGTGGATATCTTACTATCATGTCGACAAAACACAACTACCCATATCACAGATCATATCCATGAATGGAAAAGTCTCTGTACCTTGTGCAAGATCCAGTTAGAGGATGGGATCTTCCTATATTGGTTCCTTAAAACCTTACTCCCCCCATTGCCAAGAATGTCGCATCGGAGCGCCCACAAACCAAAGAGGAAGACATTATTAAGGCTCAGCAGTTCGATCTTATATATGCCCAATCTGGTTACTTGTATACCATCATCCCTGATGCTCCCTGTGTCGGCTCCTAATGTTAAGATACGTAGGGGGCATCGCATGCTGCTGATGAAGTCATTGGCTCTGTTACCCAACATTCTTAGTATTATCCAACCTCTCCCATGATGCCACCACATCTTGGTCACACCCCTAGTGTTGTCCAACTAGGTTACACCCCTGATTATTCACGCATAACAAGTCAGTCCAGAGCCACTCCATCCTATGTGCCTCCCGCACCAACCCCTCATGTTCATGGATCGATAGTTTGAAACACTAGTGTACTGGAAAAATGGCCGGCTTTGTAGCCCCACCAGCTCCTTCAGTCTATTATGCACCACCTGTGCAGCCTGCCCTGACTCCTCCTGCTCCTATGGGATAGGTCTACGCACAATAGAGCCTCTCTAACCAACCCTCCCCAAATAACCAACAAGGGAAGGGAAGGAATGAGAGAAATAGGAATCGAGGTAACAACCAAAATCAAGGAGGTGGCCAACATGCCAACCCTCCAAACAATAATGGTGCTGAACATCCTGCGCAGAATCCATAGCATCCCACTCGACTTGGGAAGAACCCACAATTGTGGACTAACCATCTATGTGCCATATGTAACACATATGACCATTACACTCATCAGTTTCCTCACTTGACTTGTGTCCAACAACTACTCCAAAACGACAGTCAACGTGATCCCAACTTAGCTGCTCTGGCTCAGTCAAACCCCACACCACTGTGTCCTCCGCCTATGGTGCTCCAAAACCCTCTACCACACCAAGGAATGGTTGCAACCCATTTTTTGGCCCCACAATCTCTCGCTACCACCGCTGCGACCTAAACTGCTGAGGATGGTGTCCATCACCTTATGACATTATCGTCTGATGTCAACCTCTAGACTCGACGAAACCAGTATGGTTCCACCACAGAAACCACTGACCCATCAACAACATCTACCTCCACCACTCCGGGCATGAATCTACACTTGTCGAGACCCCCCATGTATGGGATTGCTGGAGTCCCACAATTCACTGTGGCTTATCGCAAACAACGCCACTGCCAGAGATATGCTTAGCTACAGTATTTTTGATGATTTGGCCTAGTTCCCCACTGCAGTTTCTTTTTTGGAAGTGCTTATAACTTGTCCTTCACAATGTAAAGCGTTGTTGTCCGCAATATATGCCGTAGATCCCTATGATTCTAGGCTGATCACTTTCGATTTGGATCAAGGAGAACCTAGGATGCCATCATCCGTCGCCTTCCAAGTTCTGGTCACAATTTGGAATTTGGTTATTCATCGATCTATTATTGATGAGGGGGCATCCACCTATGTTATGTCAACCTTTGTTTGGAAGAAAATTGGTTCCCCCACCCTTCAACCTTCCACCACCGCTCTCCGCACCTATGATGGCCACTCTACTTATCCCCAGGGTGTTCTCACGAATGTCCATGTTGAGTTAGATAGCAAAACAATGTTGATTGACATTGAGGTTGTCAATGCCCAACTTGATTACAACCTCCTCCTAGTACGTAGCTACATGTATGCCATGCAAGCCGTGGCCTCTATAGTATTTTGACACTTGATGTTCCCTCATGATGGGAAGATCATCAACATCAGCCAACTGACATACTATGATCCTAAGGGGTTGGCAACACATGAACACGCCCTTCCAACTATCTACACTAACATCGACAGCATGTAGATTCCATCCTTGTCTGCCGCAGGCCTAAGCTTGTTTTCCAACGCTCCTATGACGGACACCTTTTTGTCCTTACCACCTCCACCTTTGTCGACTGATGTATCAGATTTGTGAACTATCACATCCAGTAACATTTTGACGTCATCGAAACCTCAGTCGAAATCTCAACCACAGTCCTCAGGAAATTGTTGGGGTTCATTCCTTGTCCACATGTCCCCTTTCCTTTTTCCACCATCTAGCATTCTGAGCAAGCCGGTCATGGATACTCTCAACTTTCCTAATTTCACGTTGGGTATTCCTATGTGGTACTTCGATCCACCTACCCTACCCCTAACTCCCCAGGTTGTCTTGAATCTCATCTAGCCTATTGAGATGATGTCGCACCCACCTCTTGGTCCACTAAAGACTATTCCTGTCTCTACTCCTGCCCCTCCTCCTCCAAATAAGGCTGGGGGTAAGGCAGCCAAAGAAACGATCGAACCGCATCAAGCTCCTACTTGTGCTTTATGCGAAGTCCAAGGCCATGCGACACAAAAATGTCCTGAGTTTCCTCTCCTTCGCACCCACATGGACACTATAGATGAGACCAATGGCGCCCTAGTAGTCACCATTCTCGATCCAACAATGGTTAAGAATAAGTCCTTGCGCACCAACCATCCTTGTGCAGTTTGCGGCCTATATGGTCACTATTCTCACCATTTTCGAGACTTGCCTAAGTATTAGTCACTCCTTTGCGACCTTCAGAAACACTCTTGTGAATCCGACATTACTATTCTTGAGGAGATCCACCCTCTGGTTTCTTCCTCGGACACAATACACACCATATACACGATCTCTAGTTCCAGTAGTCCTTCCATCTCCTCAGTCGTGGAGGATCCATATGACCTATCCACACATTGTTTTAACAATGATGAGGAGATCCTTGAAGCTCTTTCAACTCCTAAGTATCCTTGGGATGATATGCATCATTGCTCCTTTTTCATTCCCAATGAGCTTTCTTCATTGTCAAACCAATACTCAGTCAAAGCGAAAGAATTCATCCATGGAAAAAGTAGACTGGTTCATGAACCTCATTCCGACACTCGACACCTTTGAAGAGGGAAACATGGATAACATTTTTCCAACCATCAAGGTCAATATATCAACCACACTTGAGGTATTTGAAGATATTACACTTGGAGCATATTGCTCCCCTGAGGAAATTGCTTCATACAAAGCACTTTTTTAGGAGTTTCATAGTGATATTTTTTCTTGGTCATACATCGAGATGCATGGTCTTGATCCATATATCATAGAACATCGTATTGACACATGGCCTGATGTTGTGCTCGTACACCAAAAGCAAAGACCCATTCACCTGTCAAATGCTCCTGTTGTCAAAGTGAAGATCGAGAAACTACGTAAAGCAGGTTTCATATACCCCATTGCGTATACCACTTGGGTTTCCAATCTTGTTCTCGTTAATAAAAAACAAGGTACCATTGGTGTCTATACTAACTTCTGTGACTTGAATTTTGCATGTACCATAGACAACTTCCCCACTCTTTTCATTAACCAAATCATTGATTCCTGTGCCAGCCACAAAGTATTTTCTTTCATGGATGGTTTTTCTAGTTACAACCAAATTCAAATCTAGAAAGAGGATCAGTACTAAGACTGCTTTCACAACCCCCTGGGGCACGTTTGTGTATCATGTTATGCCATTTGGGCTTAAAAATGATGGAGCCACTTTTCAGCAGGCCATGACGTTCTGCTTCCATGACCTCATCCACATGATCTTGGTCTACCTAGATGACCTCACGAATTGATCTTGGAAGCGTTCCTAGCATTTAGAGGACTTACGACAAGTCTTCTTGTGATGTCGCAAATACAACGTTTGCTTGAACCCCCTCAAGTGTGTTTTTTGTGTCCCTACCGGGCGTTTACTAGGGTTCATCGTCTCCCACAAGGGGATTGCGGTGGATCCTTTGAAGGTTCCGGCCATTCTGAATCTTCCCTTGCCAAGTACTTTGCGTCAACTACAGAGTCTCCAAGGCAAGGCCAACTTCCTTCATCGTTTTATCCCGGACTATGCGACGAAATTCCATGGGTTCTTACGTCTGCTCCGTACCAACATTCCTTTTGTCTTGGATGGGAATGCACAAGATGCTTTTGATGCATTGAAACAAGATTTGACTTCCACTCCATTGTTGTCTCCTCCCGACTTCAAAAAGGAGTTTATCCTCTACGTGTTGGCATCTGAAAATGCCATCGCTGGAGTCTTGGTCCAAGAATACGATGCTCTCCAAGAGCATGTGATCTATTACGTAAGTTAAAAGCTTTCCAGTTCCCATTTACGTTACTTACACAAAGAGAATATGGCCCTCACCACCATCTTCTCGGTTCAGAAGCTATGCCATTACATCCTCTTGAGTCGCACTTGAGTCGTGGTCTATTCCAACCCCATGAGGTATCTCTTGAGCTGCCGCCTTGTCGAAGGTCATGCCGCCAAATGTATTTTTTTTTCTATGAAGTACGATATGGAATTTGTTTCCCCAAAAAGCACCAAAGATTTGGCATTATCTTCCTTGATGATATAATTCTCTTCATTGTCTTCTTCACCACTGATCACAATCACCCTTCTTGATGAATTCTTATTTGTCATCTCTATGGAATACCCATGGTATGGGGGCATTCTCTTGTACCTAGGCACACATAAATTTGGACCCCATCTTAGCCATGAAGATCGTCATCACATCCAACACCAAGCTGCTTGATATCTCCTCATTGCTGATGTCTTGTACCGCCGTGGCATCGATACCATATTGCGTCGTTGCCTCACCCACGATGAAGTTGAAAAAGTCCTAAATGATTGTCATAGTGGAGCTTGTGACGACCACCTCTCTGGGTTGGCCACCGACGAGAATTTGGCTGAATGACTGTCATAGTGGAGCCTGCTAGTGTCATAGGGAATTTGTCATGGCATCAACTTGCTTGGTCCTAGACCAAGAACCCTAGGAGACTGCTGGGGGCCCTAGGGTACCTTCTAGGGACTTACTCTGCTTGGTTAACTAACCAAGAACCCTAGTTAACTGACTAGGGTACCATCCTCCCTGAGAATGGGTCTCGCAACTACAATATCTTTAATAGGGTTGGTTGTGGACTTGAGACACATTTATTGGGTTTTGACATGTCCTAATAGCTATTAAGGTTATGGTGATAGGTTGTTTACATTCTTCATTTGATTAGGGTTGGGGTTTGTGAGCCTCTTGAATATCCTTGAATGACAATACGTGACACGCTCCATATTTGTGAGTTATGGGAGTTGACCTGGATTCCACTTCAATTTGAGGTGATGAAAGCATATAGGTCAATTTCCAAAGGCCATAGACCTCTTCGATGGATTTTGTTCGAGATGCCCATTGAACCATTTGAAATCTATCAACATGTACTAACCCTTGGGTCAATTTGTTATGCCAATTGCAACATTTTTTGACCTCAATAAGTGCATTTTTGTGCCCCAAACAAGTAATTTTTTATTTGGGTCCTACTTAGTGGATTTTGGGATAGACCTTGAAAAGGTCCCTATAAATCCATAACTTCGCTAACTTTGCTTTTTCACCCAAAAATGTGCCAAAAAACATGACAAATTACATAGTGGTCCATTTCAAATGATACCTCCCAAATTTGGGAGGCATTTGGTCTGCAATTTTTTTATTGAAGGAGATGAGGAAAAATTCACTCAACATTTTCCCTATAATACTACTTGGCCTTTCCTAGAAGTTGACCTTTTAACCAAAATCGCTAGAGTTCTTGCCGACCCTTTTGGTCATTTTGGTATTCTTTTGCAAAACTATGTCTTTTGCTAATTCCACTTGAGCATTCGATGCGAAGTTGTTGTTTTGGTATTCTTTTGCAAAACTGTATCTTTTTCTCATTCCACTTGAGCATCTGATGCTAAATTGTTTTATTGAAGGTAATACTTGCCCCTTGTTACCAGATGACATGGCAGTCCAAGCCATCGACAAACATATGTGGAGAAAGTGACCATTGTCACCTTAGTGACTTCTCCCAAACTTCTTCGGAAGTTGAAACCTCCTATGGGAGAGCCCTATGTAACCCGAAAAAAAGACCGTTAGACACAAATATATCTTAGAAACAAGTGAAGTCAGCGACCAGTGCCTAATGGAGTAAATCAAAAGGTGGAGTAGATGTACAATGAGTATGAACATGGATCGTGCAAGTATAATTACAACAGAGCATTCATCCAAAGGTAAGCCAATAATGTAGCTAATTACTTCCAATGTGTAGACAACAATAATGGAATACAAGTAATTTATCATCACCAAACAACTAGAAGGGTAAATGCACAACAATATAAATAGATATATCAGTCATTTAGCAGCAGTATGCATAACCCGATCATTGAAAAAAATGTTAGCAGCAGTATAGTATCAGTTATTACAACAGTATTGGGTACATGTATATTTATTTAATTCAACTTTGTAATTCCTATAACATGCATTGAATACTAGCTAACAACAATATGAAACTTTCATGTAATGTTTACTAGCAGTGTAGTTTTGTATATGTGTATTAGTTGCAGACTATATGTGCAGGTAAAAGATGCCAAACAGTTCACTTCCAGTTTTGACCTAAACTAGCAATTTATACCCACATATACTAACCCTATTAACTATTGTTGTCTTTTGTATGCAGGGGTTGAAGAGAAGAGGAGGCAACAACCCTTTAAATAGGGAAGGCTTCCACTGTAAGGGAAACCCTAAAAATGAGTAGGGATACATGAGGGAGGCTTGGGATGAGGTCTGTTATAGACCTAGTGAACAAGCCGTAGGATGGGAGGAAGGGAAGTGGTGGAGGAGGGCATGAAGAGTAAGATTTAGGAGGTACCTGAGAGTATAGGATAAAGCTGCTGCAACGGGCTAGGAGAGGGCAGGGCCGAGAGCAAGGAGGGGAGATTTGGGGTGCTAGCGAGGTGGAGAAAGGAAGGGAAGGGGCTGCTGGGAGTAAGGCGAGGTTGCTAGCATCCTGGAAAAAGGTGACTGAGGGTGATAAAAGGCATGCTACAATAGCAGGTTGAGGATGGAGGGAGGCTGTTTGAGAGGAAAAACTAGGGAAGTGAGGGTGGTAAAGGGTTTAGGGAGGTAAAATGAGGCCTATGGAAAGGCTAACCAAGCATTAAGGTGCAACACCGAGGGTCCTACAGATGATGGATGAGGGTTTAGGACAAGAAAAGAAGGCCAATGAAGTTTTGAAAGGAGTCTAAGTAGGGTTTTGGGACAAGACTTCTACCCTAATCCTAGGGCGTCTAAGGGAAGAGGCTTCCTAAAGAGAAGAAAAGGCCTAGATATGAAACTACGCAAGAAACCAAAGGTTCAAACCCTAGGAATACTCCTATGAAGGACGTATTCCACCTTGCCAAGGTGACTAAAGGCTAGAAGTGACCTAGCCAAGAAGAAATGCTTCCCTAAAAGCTACCATTTACTCCATTAACATGCATCATTCACCGATATTTTACAAAAAGAGAATCAAGCAAACCTTGTAAATCCTCTTTGTGCAAGTGTTTCACCAACATATCAAAGCATCACCATCAATAAGAGCATTGAACCAAAAGACTTCAAGAAGAAATCTTGCAGTCCTAGAAAAAAGATCTTCCTCAAGAGGTGCGGCTCATCTTAAAGAGCCATAGATGGATAAAAGAGTAACATGATATTTGATCCCACTTATCTCTTGTTTTAAAAATGAAGTGAGGAGATTTATTTATATGATCTCACACTCACTTTTAACAAAAATATTTAGGCCGACATGCCTTTAAAATGTCAACTTAAAATTAAAACAAAATAATAATAAAAAACGGCCTAATGTAGGCTCAAGGTAGGCTACTTGGGGTATTTTTCCTCCAAGTGATCAAAAATAGCTAAAATAAGTGAATCACTCCAAACAAAAGGCTGGAGTGAGCTGGAGGGGGGCATCATGCCCCTACTAACCACGAGATGCTGTAAAACCCCTCAACGCCCCCCTCAAGCAACATGTACGACCTGGTGAAGGAGAAGGCACCCTGATGAGGAAGAATGCCCATGAGAGAAGGCGCTAGTTGAATGAGGAGCCAGGAGGGTGTCCACGTGGTTGTGACAGGAGATTGAAGTCGTAGCTAAAACAAAGGCCACCAGATCAAATATGCATGGTGTGTGGTCATGTGACCTAGTGTCCAAACCTTAGGAGTCCCAAACACCAACCCCAACGTTAAAAACCCAAACAAAGGGCAGTCAGCAGTGCCATTAAGCCATAGTACTCCTAAAGGAAGAACCAAAGGGCCCTGCCATGGCCAACACTACTGAATAACATTCCTTGTGGTTGAACAAAAAGGGCCTCTCTCTCCCTAGGGTATATTTGAAGGCGTGTTGGGTACAGGTGCAGCGTAACACCCCTCATTTTCCTCATTGAGGATGGTTAGGTGATAGAGTTTCAGTTACTCCACATTCATTAATAAGTAAATTCACATGTATGGAGGCAGATAGAGTTTATATGCATTGTGGCATAACTTTTCCAACACATTGAAAGGTCCATGTCTTGAGACTTGATTTTTTGACCAGATCCCCGGCAACCTCTCCTTGTTCAGGTGCAACTAGACTTTATTTCTTACCTTGAATACTTTTCCAATTATGTGCTAATCATGCCTCCCTTGTACTTTTGCAGTGATTTTTGTATCTGCTAGATCTTATCTATGAATCTTTCAACCTTTAGTACTTCTCTTGTGGCATTTTCCTTCTCTCCTCCGTGTTGCAGATACACAACATCTAAAGGTGAAGGTGGAAAATATCCAAAGCAAGTTCCAAAAAGAGACTTATTGGTGGAAGTATGGACTGCTCTAGTATAAGAGTGCTAAATGTAGATCATATTCTCACTCCAAGTCTTTGGATGCTTTTGATTATGACCAATGTTTCAAATATCATTTAAGAAAATATATTGTCACAGGTTTGAAAAGAAACTTTCGGAAATATTGAAAAATATCTGCAAGCTTTAACTTGGATTTGGAAACTTGGAAGAACTTAGAAATATTGGCAACCTGGAAAACTTCGAAAAAAATGGGAGGAATTAGAGATATTTGCAACATTGGTTGTAGCCTCTCAAAAGATGACCCAATGCCTTTTTCACCACTTCTGTTACCCATTCTTCTGGGGATAGAAATATATATATCTTTTCAGTTTTGTGTCCATACTCAACCCCTTTGTAGTTGAAAAGGCACCAAGAATTCCTTCATCTCTGTCAAAAATGATGCTCCTTGGTATTTCATAGTACCACCTAGATCTTCTCAAAGAATAAGATTGCCACATCTTGTCTCTTGATGGTCTTTTACAAAGCATTGGGATGCACATCTTATTAAACTTGTCCACTATTACAAAGATATAGTCATCTCTCCTCTTGGTTCTTTGCAAACCTTCCACAAATTTGTAATCTTAGGTGCTGGGGGTTTTAACAACATGTTTTCCAACTTGTTAGTGATGCCTTTCTTATACTTGATGACTAGATGAAACTGCTGCAAAAAACCCATCCATTTGTAGTGTCTTCCTTGGTGTAGCTTACTCTGGGCTTGCAGGTATTGTAAATGTTGGTGATTTGTTGTTTTGATGGTCTCCTTGCCCATCACTATCAGATAGTGCTTCCACTTCTTAATTGCTTGCAGTAAGTCATAGAGCCCCTTGTCATAGGTGGGGTAGTGTAGGACTACACCACGAAACAACTTAGAATGATAACAAATTGACTTACTTCTTTGGATCATAATTTCTTCCATGGCATACCCACTTGCATAGGTGTCTACTTAGAAAGGATTATACAAATTAGCCAAATCCAGATTGAAGCTTGGCTGAATTCACATTTGTGCTCTTCAAAATCCTTCCCCTGAGTCTTTCCCTATTGGAAACTCTTTCCATTGGCCATTATAGCTTGAAGTGGTGCAACCGCAACTGAAAAAGAAGCTATGAACTTATGCAGGTATCGAACTGTGTCAACAAAGCTCCACACTTTAGTGACATGGGTAGGACTTGGCCATTGATGATGGCCTCCATCTTTGCTTCCCCAGGTACACTAGATATTGACAGGTAAACTCATATTTCTTAAAGTTCACTGACAACTTGTGTTTCCTCAATGTATCTAACTATTGCACTAAATGTGAAACATGCTCTTCTCATGTAACTAAAAGTTAAAATGTCCAATAATACTATTACATTGAATCGAGATAAGTACGCAATACATCATTCATCAAACACATAAAATAGCTGATGCATTACCTAAACCGAATGGCATTACAACCACTCATATAGCTAAAAGTTAAAATGTCCAATAATACTATTACATTGAATCTAGATAAGTATGCAATGCATCATTCATCAAACACATAAAATAGCTGGTGCATTACCTAAACCGAATGGAATTACAACCACTCATACAGAGCCTTCCTTGTCTTGAAGGCAGTCTTTCAGGGGTCTTATGGTTTGACTTGCACCTAGTGGTATCCAGATTTGAGATCCAGTTTGGTGAAGTACTCAGCACTTTTCCATTGGTCCAACAAATCATCTATCTTACGTAGAGGATACTGATTCTTGAGAGTAATATTGTTTAGATCTTTGTAGTCGATACACATTCTCCGAGTCCCATTCTTCTTGATAAACTACGATGATAGCTGACCCACAAGGTGAAATACTTGGTCATATGATTCCTTGCTCCAACAATTGCTGCAATTGCCACTTCACTTCATCTGTGTATGGTATGGAGTGCCAATACAATCCTATGGTTTACAATGGAGAGTCAAGTAACTAGGGTTGTCAAGGGAGGCTGTCAGTGGTTGTATGATGGAGTAGTGGGAAGGCTCGAACATCTTCACAGACTGTATCTCATCATCCACTTCCCTTTTAGTTGGTAACCCTTTAGGCTATTGGAATACTTCTTAGTAATCCTACAGAAGTCCAGCTGGTGTTTTTTTCTCTTTTGTGCTTTGCGGCTTAGTTTATCATCTCCTGATAGCTATTAGGTTTATGGGTAGGTATTTTACATTCTCAAACTATCTATTAGGGTCAGCATTTTTGACCCTCTAGAATATATTTGAAAGACCATACATGGTTAGCTTTATATCTGTGAGTTGTGGGAATTGACATGGCTTCCACTTGGTAACGTGGTGGTCAAACCATAGGTCAACTCTTGGAGGTCATAAATTTTTCATACATATTCCAATTGGGGCACTCTTTGAACCATTGGAAAGCTCCCAGTGTGTCATTAACCCCTGGGGCAATCCACTACATTGATTACACTATTTTCAACTCCAAGAATTGTGTTTTCGGGTCTCAAATGGCAGTTTTTGATTCTGTCCCTGCTCAAATGATTTCAAGATCGATCCTAAAAGTGGTCTATTTAAGTTCACAGCTCTGGTTCTTGATCCCAGAAAGTACCGAAAAAGATCACAAATTATATGGTAATCCAAGATGGATCACTCAGATAGTATTATTGGGTTATTCTCACATTCTTCATGATGTAATTTGGATATCAAAATACTAGCGGGTAAGAAAAAGGAAGTATACCTAGACTTCTAATGCTCATGACTAAAACCTAATTTATGATAAAAGGTGCATGTATCATGCATAAAGTTGAAAAACAGAGTATAACCACTTAAGCACTAAATCAGACCATAGACATAGTAGTGAAGAAAGTCGTGGTCAAATTCCTTTCTGAACATGTGACTAATGAAAGAGGGTGATGCAGATGGTATACAAATCATCAATATTCTTTCCAACAGATCTCTAAGTAAATAGGACCACTCACTAATCCTGATAGGCAGCACCTATTGTATGATATTTTGTCAAAAATAGTGTTCATGTTTGTGTTTTTCAGTTTTTTCATTCCTCATTATAATGGCAGTAAATAGTGAAAGTGTTATCACTTTTTGCTTCATCGGCATTTTCTTCAGACCATGCCTAATTGAACTTTTGTATCAATAAAGCTGTCTTATATTTGAGAAAATATTATATAAGGTCCAAGTTAATGACAACAACTAATTTAGAATGGACTATTGATCAGAACCTGTATACTTATCTCTGAGCAAGTCGCTCACTTGATCTTGTATACAGTATATGCTTTATCCAGGAGATTTCTGCAGCAGCTAATGTACAACAGAAGTAAATTGGAAAGTAAATTAAAATATTAGGTGATGCTCTAAAGTATTTGTATGATATTTTGTCAAAAATAGTATTCATGTTTGAGTTTTTCAGTTTTTTCATTCCTCGTTAGAATGGTAGTAAATAGTGAAAGTATTATTGCTTTCTGCTTCATGTGCATTTTCTTCAGACCATGCCTAATTGAACTTTTGTATCAATAAAACTATCTAATATTTGAGAAAAGATTATATAAGGTCCAAGTCAATGACAACAGCTAATTTAGAATGCACTATTGATCAGAACCTGTATACTCATCTCTGAGAAAGTCGCTTACTTGATCTTGTATATGCTTTAAACAGGAGATTTCATCAGTAGCTAATGTACAGCAGAAGGACATTGGAAAGTATATTAAAATATTAGGTGATGCTCTAAAGTTAAGTTAGCCCATTAACAACAATTCGATCGCTGTTCACATGCCACGATTTTGTAGTCTGCTTCAACTAAACAAAGCAACTCAGGTATGATGGGGTTTTTTTTTTACTAGAGTAATTTGCAACTCTGATGAAGATGCTGCTTTTTAATTTTCCATTTAGAACAGATCTAAATTGAAGTTTGTAATATGTTTTACTTTTCATAAAGTTGTGATCTGTTTGACAAATTTTTTTAACATGTACAATGGGTTTAAATTTGAGCTTCAAAAACTTTCAGGATCTGGTAACCCGCATTGGAGAAGTAGTGATTGACAAATGTTTCTGCACACGTAGAAATCCCATAAGCATCTCTGCAGCTCCCATCTATCTGTCTTGTCAACTAGAAGACAAACGAAAAACACAAGCTGAAATTTGCAAAGCGACTGGGCTCACTGAGGTGTGGTTGTAGACAAGAAAAGTAAACTTATTTTCTTGCACTCTCCCATATTTATATTTGGTGCCTTGTCTCGTGTGATTTTGTAGTTACTCAGACTGTTCTCATCTGCCATGTAACTTTGTGGAAAGTCTACAAAGAATTACTTGAAAATTGGAATGATCTACTGCCAAGCAATTACACCCCAACAGTTCCTCCAGAGAAGGCATTTCCAATGGCAGCAGTGGCATTGGGCCGTGCTTTTGCAACAAGAGCTGATGTTAATGGTGGATGTATTAATGTTGCTTCTACCCTAGACTCTTCTGTGACTATGACTTCGGGCTTTTCCAGTGCCACAGTTCTCCCAGATGTTACCCACGGTTTGGATCAGGCTCAAGTAATTCCACTTTGCAATTCTTTGGTCAGGTTTCAGGCTCTCTCACATCAGAATATGCAATTTCATCCAGCAACTTGAAGGCATCCACCCTATTGTGAGGACCCTGCAGCAAATAATTAATCAAAATACACGATAGAGCAGCAGAACTCAAAATCACTTTTATATTAATCGCAGGCCACTTCGAGGGGGCAACCTCCTTTGAGCAAGCTCAATACAAAATAACTTCATGGTGCCTTCCTTTCCCTCAACACACACTTATATACTAAAAATAGGTGCCAATACTATGGGTCAAAACCATGGGCCAATATAAACTATGGATCAGCAAATACTATAGGCGGCTTACAAAGCATATGCGCTCAACAACAATAACACAAACTATGGATCAACAATTACTATGGGACGAATTACAAAGCCTATGCGTCCAACAACAATATACTAACACGGTAAAGAGAAGGATTGACATGGGTTCCTAACATCCCTTCCCCCTTAGAAAAAGCTTTGTCCTCAAAGCTTTAGATGTGGAAATTGTCGCTGAATCTGAAGGAGTGGTTCCCACGTAGCATCCTCGGGCTGCATTCCGTGCCATTGAATTAATACCTCTGTGATAGAGCGAGAGCGAAGCTGACGAGTGTGATTATTGAGGATAGCCTCCGAATCCAAAAAGATGGAGCCTTCATTATCCAGTTCTGGTAAAATAGTTTGGCCTTTGATGTTGGTGCCAAGAACTTTCTTCAGACAAGAGACATGAAATACTGGATAAATGCGGGAAGAAGGCGGAAGTTCCAATTTATAAGCAACAGACCCAATCTTCTGAAGAATCCTATATGGCCCATAGAACTTTGGAGCCAGCTTATGACACCCTTTGAGTTTTAGTGAGGATTGCTTGTAAGGCTGGAGACGAAGAAAAACCATATCACCGGCTTCAAAAGTGCGCTCAGAACGGTGCTGATCAGCTTGTTGCTTCATGCGATTTCTTGCCATGTGAATATTTTCACGCAAAATGCGAAGAACCTCATCGCGGTTTCGAAGGACCGCGTCAATTGCCTGAACTGGAGAACTGCTGGGGGTGTAAGGAAGAAGAATTGGCGGTGCCTGACCATAAACGGCTTCATATGGAGTCATTTTAGAGGCAGTGTGGTAAAAGGTATTGTACCACCATTCAGCAAGAGGGAGCCACTTTGCCCACTGATGTGGTTTCTCAGAGGAAAAGCAACAAAGATAAGTTTCCAAGCATTTATTGATAATTTTAGTCTGACCATCTGTTTGGGGGTGATAACCTGAACTCATCTTTAGTTTGGTGCCAGTGTGGTGAAAGAGTTCTGTCCAAAAATGACTAGTGAAAGTCGCATCACGATCTGAGACAATGGAAGAAGGCATTCCATGAAGACGAAAGATCTGGTCCAGAAAAATTTGAGCAACGGAGGAGGCTGTATAGGGATGGCTGAGAGCACAAAAATGACTATATTTGGAGAGGCGATCAACCAAAACCAAAATCACAGTATTCTCTCCAAATTTAGGGAGCCCTTCAATGAAATCCATAGAAATATCTGTCCATATCCGGGTAGGTATGGGCAAGGGTTCGAGCAATCCCGGAAGGGGTGTTGTTTCACCCTTATTGCGTTGGCAGGTATCACATTCAGCCACCATCTGTTGAATTGTCCTTTTCATGCCCTGCCAAAAGAAGTTGCGTCGTGCCCGTTCATACGTTTTGAGAAAACCAGAGTGCCCAGCTGACAGAGAAGCATGGAGTTCATAGAAGATAGCTTGTTGAAGAGCTTTGTTCTGGGGAAGCACCAGACGGCTCTTGTATCTCAGTGAAGCACCATCCCAAGAGTAATGTGGGACAACATAAGGGTTGTTGTCCAAGCGTTGGATGATTTGAGATAATGAAGAGTCATTGACATAACCCTGTTGAACCGATTGCAACCAATTTGGAACAGGCATAGAAATCACGGAAAGAGAACCTTGGTCATCAAATGTGCGAGAAAGGGCATCCGCCACAATATTGTCCTTACCCTTCTTATAAGTGATCTCATAGTCATAACCCATGAGTTTGCTAACCCATTTATGTTGTGCTGGGGAGGATACACGCTGTTCTAGGAAATATTTCAGACTCTGGTGATCAGTCTTGACGCAGAAATGATTCCCTAAGAGGTAGGGTCGCCACTTTTGTACTGCATGCAAAATAGCCATCATTTCCTTCTCATATGTAGAGGCAGCTAAATTCTTACCGAAAAGGGCTTTGCTGGTGAACGCAATGGGGTGTTCATCTTGAAGGATAACAGCACCAAGTCCATTGCCGCAAGCATCACTCTCAATAGTGAAGCGCTTGGAAAAACCGGGCATAGCTAGAACAGGTGTAGTACACATAGCTTGTTTCAGCTTGTCAAATGCACACTCAGTAACATGTGTCCATGTAAAAGCATCCTTTTTCAATAGAGCAGTTAATGGAGCTGCAATCTTCCCATAATCCTTGACAAACTTGCGGTAGTAGCCAGTCAACCCCAAAAAACCATGAAGGCTCTTGAGTGTCTTAGGAGGCGGCCAATTGTTCATGGCAGCGATTTTGGCAGGATCTACACGAACCCCTTGTGCTGAGATAATGTGCCCAAGATACTCAACTTCCTTTTGGCCAAAAACACATTTAGACTTTTTGGCATGGAGAAGATGATTAGAGAAAAGTTGCATTACAAGAGCCAGATGCTGGAGATGTTCAGCCCATGTTTTACTGTAGATGAGGATATCATCAAAAAATACCATAATGAATTTTCGCAAATAGGGTCGGAATATTTTATTCATCAAGGCCTGGAATGTGGAAGGAGCATTAGTGAGACCAAAGGGCATGATGAAAAACTCATAGTGGCCATCATGTGTGTGGAAAGCTGTTTTAGGGATATCATCCTCATGAACCCGAATTTGATGATACCCAGAGCGAAGATCCAACTTGGATAAAAATTGAGCACCATGAAGCTCATCAAGAAGCTCATCAACAACAGGAATTGGAAACTTATCCTTGATGGTGAGGTGATTAAGTGCTCAGAAGTCAATGCAGAGGCACCATGACCCATCTTTTTTGTGGACAAGAAGAATTGGTGAAGAAAAGGAACTTGTGCTTGGGCGAATACTACCTTGCTTCAGTAAGTCCCTAACGAGGAGTTCAATCTCTGTTTTTTGGTGAAATGGGTAGCGATAGGGCCTGATGTTGGGAGGAATGATTCCAGAAGGAGCTGAATACGATGGTACTTTGGTCGTGAAGGTGGAAGTCCCACTGGTTCAACAAAAACACCTGCATATCGATCCAGAATTTGTTGGAGATCCAAAGGAGTAGTAGGGGCCGCTGATGGTTGCATTTGAATGGAATGGAGCTGAGTGATGACACCATGGAAACTCTTCTTAAGGAGTTTTTCCATGTGATGTGAACTGATGATGCTGAGAGACCCTGGTTGTAATCCTTTCAATGTGTGTTTGTGTCCATCGGGTGAGAACTGCATCCAAAGTTCAGCAAAATCCCATAATATGGGGCCAAGTGTGCACAGCCATTGAACGCCCAAAACCACATCACATCCGCCTAAGGTCAAGGAAAACATGTCAGAGCGGAGGTTATAATCTCCCATAGAGATACGCACATTACGACACTTCCCTTTGCAAGGTAAGGTGCCCCCATTGGCAACAATGACTTCAAAGTTGGAGCAAGGATGGATAAAACAATTAGCTTGTTTGGCAATCCGAGGGTCAATGAAATTATGAGTGCTGCCATAATCAATGAGTATGGTAAGAGGAAGCTTCTTGAAGTAACTGCGTACCCACATTGTTTGGGGGGCAGTGAATCCAGCTAAAGCATGGAGGGATATCTCGGGCTGGTCGTCCTGAGATGGAGGGTCAGTAGGCGGCTCCTGAATGTCAACCGGAGCATCCATTGGATCGGGAGCTTCTTCACCAATTTCAAAGGCAGGTGGAGAATCCACATCCAAGAGATAGAGCTTTTGTTGAACACATCGATGTCCCTGAGTGAATTTCTCATCACAATTATAACAAAGCCCTTTTTCTCTGCGTGCCTGCATCTTTGTTTCAGACAAATGCTTGATTGGAGGTGAGCGAGGAGCTGGCGGAATGGGAGGTCGTTGAGAACCCATATTTTGGAAGGGAACAAAAGAGGATTTGGAGCACTGTTGGGCTGCCATCTTGTCTTCTTCCAACTTAGCCAACCCCAGGGCTTCCATCATTGTGTTGGGACTAAACATTTTGACCTCAGAGCAAATTGCATCCTTTAGACCACTGATAAAACAACTCCGGTAGAAGTCATCAGGTAATCCTTCAGTGTGATTAGCTAGTTTCTCAAATTCAGTTTGATACTCTTTCACAATGCCAGTTTGGCGAAGTTTAGTGAGAGCTCCTGTGAAGTCATCAAAAGAACTAGGAGCAAATTGTTGCAAAAGGAGCTGGCAAAAATCAGGCCATTTTGGCTCTTCATGAGCCTTGATGTACCAACAATACCATTGAAGAGCTTCCTGTTCCAAATGAAAGGAGGCAAGTGGAACTTTATTGACATCAAAAGTATTATGAAGACTGAAATACTGTTCTGCACGATAGATCCATCCAGCCGGATCAGTACCATTGAAGCGAGGAAAATTTAGCTTCGGACCACGAAAATTGCTGGAAGAAGAGAACCCATTGTCTGATGAAGAATCGTACTGTCATCTGGTGTTCATAGCTGAATGCTCAAGATGGAGACTGAGAAATTTTTCATCCAATTCTTGGAGTTTGGCTTGAATGGCTGCAAGTGCTTCCTCCATGGCTTTTGCTCCTGTGCGGGTGACAACCATAACCAGGAGTTTTTTTTTTGTTTTTTTTTGTTTTCGGGGGGAGTGGGTAGAAAAACAAAAACAGAAACTGTTTCAGTAGAGGAAAATCTAGATTTGGGAAAAAATCGGAAGGGTAATTTGGGTTTGAGTAAGTTTTGGACACTGTCGAAAGGACGGGGAAGCAAAAAATGGGGATTTTAGGAGTGGGGTGAAAGAATGAGAAAAATTGGTAGAGAGGGACAAAGAAGCAGAATGAGGAAAGGAATACGGTGGCAAAATTTGAAGGCGTTTGGGTGAAAATCGAAGGAGTTATGGCAAACCCTAAAAATAGACAAATGTGGGATTTCGGGTCTTGGGAAGTGGAATTTGGGATAGGGTCTTTAGGAATGAAATATGCAGAGGTGTCAGTGAAGTTTCAGGGAAAACAGAGTTGAAACCAATGAGATATGGCTGAAAGTGATCGAAAACAGTGGAATCTGCAACGACGCGGAAGTGAGCGGCAACAAATGGATCTGCAACGGCGCGGAACTGACCGGCAACAGTTCTGGATAGAGGAAATCTGCGATTGTGCAACTGAAAATAGATATGGACCCCAGGTATGTGCGGCTTCCTATCGGTTCAAGGGAATCACTCGGCCACCAATGCTATCTGACGACTTGCGTATTGGGGCAGTACCCCTCACTCCACGGCTTAGGTAAAACTGATAACCGCTTGGCCACAAAGGATAGCTCTTGGTTTACCTCGCAGGTGGGAACTAGTCAATCAGGTAGGGGTCGTTTCCCTTTTCGCTGGCAGGTCCTCTCAATGGGCCAGCTACTTCGGGGTTCCTGTGGTACTCCTCACAATGAGTTTTAGGGCTTATGCCCAAGTACTTCCCACAGTTAAGCGGATAGGGATTATTCCTAGATCCGAACCTGCAACAGAAGTGAAAAAAATTTGGGCAGAAATTTCACCCAACGAGCCCAAGAAAGTGATCTGATACCAGATGTGAGGACCCTGGAGCAAATAATTAATCAAAATACACGATATAGCAGCAGAACTCAAAATCAATTTTATATTAATCGCAGGCCACTTCGAGGGGGCAACCTCCTTTGAGCAAGCTCAATACAAAATAACTTCATGGTGCCTTCCTTGGCCTCAACACACACTTATATAATAAAAATAGGCGCCAATACTATGGGTCAAAACCATGGGCCAATATAAACTATGGATCAACAAATACTACATGCGGCTTACAAAGCATATGCGCCCAACAACAATAACACAAACTATGGATCAACAATTACTATGGGACGACTTACAAAGCATATGCATCCAACAACAATATACTAACATGGTAAAGAGAAGGATTGACATGGGTTCCTAACACCTATACTTAGATGGCAAGGGCACTGGTCCACCAAGTGTTACACATGGGGGAATACTGATTCTGAAAAAAGGATGGGTAAAAAGTAAAATGCAGAAGATTCACATATGAATTATATTCAAGACATAGAACAGGGAAGAGAAAAAGTTGATTCAGGGCTGAACACCCTTGGTGGTTTAAATGCTATGAGCCAATTTTCTACAAGAATTTCAAACTTTCAACCCCTTTTTTTGGCCTGCTGGATCAAGTATTGATCCTAGGGTATTTCGTGAAATAAATCCAACAATTTTGCACTCTAAACCACTTTATGGTGTGCCTGAAGACAAAGGGGGTCAATTAAGTAATATAAAAGATGAAGATGCTTTGCAATCGATTGTCAAAGGATATTCATTTTTGTTACCTAATTTAGGAGAGGTCAACATAAGTAACCCTATGCGTAATTCATCCTCTGGACCTGATTTTCATCACGCTGTCGGAAATGGCTCAAAAAGTGAAAATGATCAACAGAATGACATTAAGAGTGACAGGGAGAAGGTATACGGCAAGGAAGATGGCTGTCAAAGGGAAGGTAGTGGAGCTCGAAACTAGGTACTGCTACAATATTTCAGAGGGAGTCCAGTAGTTCCATACATACGTTTGGGGCAGGAACTGCTCTTTGCAGTTCGACAGCCACTCAAATTTTTCCTTCTAATATTTTTTCTTTTCTAAACCTAACGGTTTCAGGTTCACTTGGTATTGTTCCACCTCAAATGCTTTCAAACTATGGAGCTTTACGGCAGGATCTTCCTCAGCCTGTGGAAATTCATGCTGGCACTGAAAAAGGTAGCCATTCAACTCATGCAGATAAACTTTCTCATGGGATTGTGCCCACCGCTGGAGTTGGATGCAGATAACTTGGCTCTGAGTAGGTTAGATTCTAGTAACATATCCGCTGGGATTTCCTTAGGGCAGTCAAAAGGGGGTCAGCCAAGTACATCTCAATCATTTCATTCCATGTGGTCACATCCTTTCCACCAATCATCATTTCCAACATCAAATGGAGGAAATCATGTTTATACCAGTAGTAGTGATGGGTTGACTTCTCTTAGAAGAGATGTTGCTGAAGAAAATGTTATATTAGGGACTAAACACCCAAGGATTTAAGGGGAAGGGACAAACCTTAATTGGCCTTCCAACGATGGCCATGGTAATAATAATGGACTAAATCTATCATTTGCTGCAGACCATGCTACAGGATAAGTGTGTCTCCTGAAATGTATTTTGACCAAAAAGAAATGATTATAACTGTGTCAAGGTCTTATATTGTTTAGCAGAAGATAACCATTCAGAGGATTCTTAGACAGAATTGTAGTTTTTTGTACAAAATATGAATAACTCAGTATTGTAGATTCGTGCTTTCTTAGATATTCGCAAGAAAAACTTTGTTGGTGTTTTTATAATGTCATGATTTCATACGTTTCTTCTTTTATATGCCATGTATCTCTTAAAGCTAATTATCCTTTGGCTCACACTTCTTGGGATCTTGAGCTGGTTGAACCTCTCCAGTGTCACTTGAAAACGATTGCTAATAACAGGCTCTGGAAGAGCTTCACTGCAAACTTTTGTGCTAGAATATCAATGCAATGACTAATGCTAACTTTTTGTACTAAAAGGAAGTCCATGTCAATAGTAAAAATAAAAATGTAACGTAGGCTTAAGCTTAAGTCTTTTTAACAGTTAATTATGTATTTTTGGATATTTATGGCAAACCAATATGAAATTTTGTACACGATGTACATTTCGGACTACCCAGCCGAGTCAATGAGGAGTGAAATCTTTTTAGACTACCCAGCTGAGTCCATCATCAAGAGTGAAATCTTATTGAAATGAGGGGATAAAATTTTTAATAAATATCAAAGACCAAATTATTTTGGTATTCAATTTAAAACAAGTGTAAGCTGGTTTCAATTAGTGAAAAAAAGGTGATGCACATAGTTTTGTTTTGACTAATTTATTGCTTAGGTCTTTTCGTAATTAAAGGATGACTTTTTTTTAAGATTATGTAGAACTCGTCTTCATGTTTTCTTTAATATCAACCCATCATATCTGTTGAAATTCTCAGGATGTTTCTCAGTTTTCAACGCCTCACTAATCCATTTTCTGTCGTAATGCTTTATTATGACAATTATCTCCATTTTCTGTTGTAATGCTTTATGACGATTAGGCTCCATTTTCTATTGTAATGTTCTTTTATGACGATTATCTTTGAATCCTCCATGCATATCTGATGCCTTTCTTTATAAGAGTGCTCGAATTTTTGGTTGCCTAATATTAGCACAATGCTCTTTTATTCTTTATTCTGTTATTTATGGAGCGACCACTCTCTCCTATATTCTAATATGTTTTTTCTTTAGAATTTTGTGTTGATTTTTCATGAGTAGCATTGAGAGCCATTCTCTTAGGAGAATGGCGACATTTGGTCCAGGACCAGGATGTGGAACCAGTCTAGCACTGGGGGACTCAACCTTGAGTTGAGTGGCCATTCTGTTGAATGGAGAAATCTAGTCATAGACTAGGATGTGGAACCAGTCTAGCACTGGGGGACTCAACCTTGAGTTGAGTGACCATTCTGTTGAATGGAGACATTTGGTCTGGGACTAGGATGTGGAACCAGTCTAGCATTGGGGGACTTAGCCTAGAGCTGAGTGGCCATTCTTTGAATGGAGGCACCTGGCCAGTTACCAAGAATTTAACCTAGTCTGGGACTAGGGACTCAACCCGGGGCTGAGGGTCATTATCCGGGAGAATGGAGGCACTTGTTCTGTTACCAAGTATTTGACCTTGGGTCAAATTATGCAGCCTATGGCTGAGGCACTTGGTCTGTTACTAGGATAACACTATAATCCCTAGACTGGGTCTGGGCATGTGTGACACTTCGACCCTCGATCTGTGGGCTTTGTGATCTTCTCCAAGGTTTAGCTACCCTTGGTTAAGACACCTAGTACCTGATCTTTGTCTCACACAGAGTGTGAGATAAAAGCATTAGTAAGTTTCTCTGTTTATGATGATGTACTTTGAGTGGGGATGAATGACCACCTTGAAAATTTGTTTTGACCACAGGGCAACTTGAAGAAGGCTAAAGCAAAAGTAAAAAATACATAAGGACCCTTAGTACCACTAAGGAGTCAAAGTGAAAGTGCAAAGGTGAAAATCAAACTAATAAAAAAATAAATAATATTATTTTGTTCTTTTGAGTTTTGGTCCACTTACAGGTGACTCAAAGGCTATAAAAGAAGTTCACTCCA
Source organism: Pseudotsuga menziesii (assembly GCA_001517045.1). NCBI lineage: Eukaryota > Viridiplantae > Streptophyta > Pinopsida > Pinales > Pinaceae > Pseudotsuga > Pseudotsuga menziesii. Next base: position 365,346 of record LPNX010458866.1, on the reverse strand, counting down.
TTTCATTAGTACACACACTTGCTTATGATCCTACAACTGCTCCAACAGAAGTATTCGCTGGTTATTGAGGAGAAGGAAATTTCTTGGTTGTGCCCTAGCATGGAGGATTCTAGCTAGGGCATCAACACTTGTTCAACAAACCCTAAGTTAGGGTTTATGGTGAAGAACAACAACAACAACCTTCTTTTCTTTTACACATGCTAGGGTTTTACCCTAGCCCTTTTCTTCTTTAGGGGAAGCTCCACAGATTTCTCGGGGCAGCCTGCTAGTGCCTTCAGGCACCTACAGTAGGCTCATGGAAGCATGCTAGTGCCTCTAGGAACCTACAACAACCTCAAGGAAACCTGCTAGTGTCTTCGGGCACCCACAATAGCCCTAATAGGCCTCCGACTAGCTGTGGGATTGGAATTTGGCTATGTGTAGAGAATTTGTGTGATATGATGGACCTTCTTTAAGTTAGTATGAGGTTTTATGATGTGAGTTCCCTGTAAGTCAATATAAATGCTTGCAAATAATTGTGGAAGCCCAAAATTATTGAGAGTTTGGTGGCCCTTTGATAACCTTAGGGATTTGCATTAGAGTGACTATCATGTCTCATAATCAGTAGGATTTTGGGTGGACAACATTGGTAACGTATACATAGTGGAATTTGATGTAGAAAACCATCAATATTTTCTTAAAGTGGAGGTTGCTTAAAAAGGAGCTTAAGGAAGACTAATTTAAAAGGGAGCTTAAGGCAGACTAATTCAATAATTCCCGCTTTGGATTGAGATTTGGTTGGTAGAAGAGGGGATTTTTCCAACTAGTAGGATATTTTGATGGTTGAGTAGATACCATGCACCATGGGGGAGTGGATAGAAAAGGATCCAACGAGTTGTGGAATGTGAAATATTTATTATATTTGGGTGTAGCTAGTGAATAGTGCAAGGGTTGAATGGGTTTTGAGGAGGTTGGCCATTATAGAATGGTGGTGGATAAACCAGATGTAAGCAACTAGAAAGACATGCGAGTAGTTGTAGAAAGATATAAGCGAGGAGGGGAGTGATGAAGGAAGGTTGAATATGTTGTAGAAGTTGCATAGGAATGGAGAGCTAGCAATCTCGTAGTTGAAGGAGAGAGGGATAATGATGGAACAAATCCCGACAAGAGGTAGTTGGCCGGTAGAATGATTTTTTACAAATTCTAAAGAGAGAGAATGAGGTGGTGAAGAGGGATGCTGTCATCCATATCGTTGATGAAAAACTAGTTTTAGAAGAGGTTGTAGAAATACCTAAGCCAAGTGATCCAGTTGAGGTTGAAGATCAAGATGACCTTGACAATGTATCAATATATGTACAAAGTATATTTCAAGAACCTGAACCCCCAAGCTACGGAAAGGATACATGAAGGCATTAAAAACATCCCAACTTCAACCACTCCTCTAGCGCCTTTGAGTTATATGGTATTTCCTTTTTATAATCCTATATTATTTTTTCCTTGGTATAATAACAATAGCAGTAGTCATATTGAAATTGGAACATTGTTAGGAGGAAGCAATAATGGTTTTAGTATAAGATTGTCAAGCAATATGTTGAATAGTAATAGTATAACTTTAGTAGTAGGTTCAAATATGGTTACTCAACTAGGTCCCATTGGATTTATCTTGGTTGTGTTTCAACCTAGTAAAATGGTAGGAATCCAGAGGAAGCTAAAGAACTGTGGAAGATCAAAGAGCAATTGGTCGAAGAAAAGGAGCAGGTGATTGCCATAGTGAAGCAAACACATGCAAAGCTGCAGCAAAAAGCCGCCAAAGAAATCACTGAGTTAAAGAAGGCACAGAACCACCTTCTTGTCACGAAAGCGCAACTCTATGCTAGTTGAGGCAAGGTTGAGAAAGCGGTTGGTGAGGCTTTTCAACACATATATGGGAGCACGGTTGAACTCACTGCCATCGCCAAAGCTAAGAAACTTGGGGAGGTGCTTGCCCAGCTCCAGTTAACTAACAATTTGTTGAATTATCTGGTTTACCATGATGCGCCACCAAAATAGATTGTTGAATGAAAGAATACGATCAAGGAATTTGCGGCCCAGTTTGAATCCATGGAGCAGGAGGTGAAGATGATCACGGATGCGACGAATCAGTTCTGGTAGAGTGTCATTCAGGATGACCAACTGGAACAGTTGGCCAAGCAAGCACGGGAAGCTAAAACTCAGTTGACAATGTTGAAGACGTCATTGCGCACAATGCCTCTCATGGTCCATATTACACACACTAAAGAGTTGAAGGACATGCAGTAGCGTGTTGCTCAAGCCCAGCAATGTCCACACAAGTGCAGCACCCAACTTGACGAATTCCAATACATTGGTAGGTAGTTGGTCATGAAAGCAGTTGCTACGCTACAGGAAGTACAAGAAGGTAGGAAGATGGTGGATGGAAAAGCTGGGGAGGAGCACCCATTGAAGCAGGACATGCTGAGTGTCAGGATACAGTTGAACGTTTTCAGCTCCAGTTTCGAGAGATCTCGCAGCAGTTTGAGGACTTTAAGACCAAGATGACAAAGTACACCCTGTCGACCTGACGTGGCTCGAGGACGAGCCAAAAGACTGTGTTGGGGGCCTATTAGTAGGGGTATTGAGTAAGTGATTTGCGCAGCACCGTGGAGGCTACAAAAACTCACAGGCCATCACGAAGGACCACAACAACGTGATAGATGGAATAGTAACCATTTTTAGAATTATTTATGTAATTTTGTATCGATTAACCAAATTTTGTGGACATAGGTCACTAGTTTGTTAGAAGTTAGTTAGAAGTGGACCTTGTATGTAAAGGTGCAAGACTATATATAGATCTATAATTGCAATAGTAGATATACTTTGGCGGAGATATGCTTTTGGAGAGATACTTGTGAACAGAGAGAGAGAATTCTGGGGAAAAACTTGTATTTTTGGGTATCTTTTTGCACTTGTGTCTATTATGAGAAGATCTTTGGCTCAGTCTGTGTTGATCTGTTTTCAGTCTCCTGCTATGGAGATGTACTGCATATTGTGAATTTATCCTGCGAAAGTAATATGACATGATGGATGTTTCCCTAAAGTGCATTTGTCTCTTATTTTCGTTCCTGTTTTTATGATCTATGATGATAATGATGGATGTTTACGGTTATATAAATGATTGATTACTGCTGTGATGAATAAAGTAATGCGATCCATTAGCTATCTACTGGTTACACTAGTAAATCTATGATGAATGATGCGATTCTATTTCCAAAGTATCTTTTGATTATGAAGTTTAGTTGTTGATGCCATGCCCTCCTTTCTTACTGCTGGAAACTTGGTTCCGACATCTCTCCCTCGACATCTCGGGTGAGACTTCATCCGCTCTGTGAGTGTTTCCAGGCAAGGTCAAACTTGTCTAGGCCAGTGCTCAGGGAGATTGCGTTGGTTGGGCGTCGACAGAGTGGGAACCCCTATTGACGAGGCTTTGTTTGTGGGTTGCACCAACAGTGAGAACAAATGGTCATAACTCTATTTGATTCCCCTATCTCAATGATTGGACACACTACTATGAGATATTTTCTTCAACTTAATTAATTAGATGTTTCCAAAACTTAAAATCAACAAAAATGATACAAAATAGCAGCCACACATATGTAGTAAACCATAGTCTTTCATTGCCTTTGTGTGATATTCAACCAATATCCCTAAAACTTTCCCCACAAATGGAGAGAGCTAGTCTTTTTATGATCTTTACTAACATTTATTACAATTGTTGAATGTTTTGTATAATTGGAATGTCATCTTAGTTGTAACTTATCTCATATTTGATTATGGTCCACTTTGATATGATGTAATATGATTATAGGACTTATCTCTTTTAGTCCTATTATTGGAGCTTCTTTTATCTGATGTGGACTCTAAGATTAAGTTTGTTGTCTTGTAGTATCTCTTATAATTCCTTCGTTATAGGATTTTTTTGTGAACAATGTGCTTAGTATATAAGCAATTCAAGGTTTGTAGTTAGTTGGTTATGATGCAAGGATTGTGAAATCCCCTTTGTATTGGACTTTGTTCACTTTGATTCATTTTTGAATATCTAGAAACAATTATTTTTGCTTAAAAAAATTATGAAGTTGTTGGCAGGGGTTTTGGGACACGTTAGCTGCGCAGCGTCGTGAATTCTACACAAGCTCAAAAGACACTGCGCAAGTGAAATATGGTGCGTAAGGTGGAAGATAGAATATTTTTAATATTTTATGTCACTTTTTGTACTTTGGACCATATTTTGCGGATATTGGTCATTATTTTGTAGAATCAGTTAGAAGTTAGTTAGGAAATCATCCAAGTTGACCATGAATGTAAAGGCGCAAGCCTATAAATAGAAGTAGAATTGCAAATGTTGAGGATCTACAGAACTAAGAGTTTGATGCCATAGATACTTGGAGACTCGGGGAAGAAATTGTTGGTTCTTGTTGAATTATTGCATGTTTTGAATCTGTGGATTATTGCACATAAGTAATATGATAAGGCTGAAGCTGATCTGAATTGTTGTTTCTTTTATCTTTTTCTGTCTTACTATTTTGGCGATCCAATGGTGAATGGAAATTGAATGTGTGGCATGGATCTATGATGCAATTTTTCCTACTTTTAAATGATGTTATCTATCTAGATCTATTTGCACAACAGTATGATTATTTCGGTTATGAATGAATAATGTGATCTATTAAGAGAAATGATGAATGCTCCTGTTGGTGATTAAGTAACTGGTCAGATATGTTAGATAAGTTGACAAATTATCGACGCACATAGTCCTCTTATATTATGCGGAAACTTGGTTTCGACAACTCTTCCTTGAACATATCGGATGAGACTTCATCCGCTTTGTGAGTGTTTTTGGGTAGGGTAAAAACTGTCTCAGCTGGTGCTTAGGGAGATTGCGGTGAGTTGAGCATCGATAGAGTGGGAACCCATGTCGACTGGTTTTGCTGGCTGGGTTTGCGTCAACAAATGGTTCTATTGACGGGACCTTGTTGCGACTCAGAGGAGGATATGTGGCATCCGACAAGATTATAAATTCAAGATTGGTTCGATCAAAAGCTATGATAATTTGCTGAGACATAAAATCAGAACCCTCGACTGAGGATGGATAAGTGGTTGGCGAGGTACATACACGACGGTCCACATGAGTACTTTTTCTCTGAATTCCCCATTAGTCTGTACGAGTGGTTGGTGCGATTTACCTATCGCAAGACAAATTTCCAGGTGGTCGAGTCAACGTCCTAGACCCCTAAACCGATCAAGGAGTTGCAGGAGACTGACAACAAGGCATTGTAGGATGTTGAAGTCTAGCTAGATAGTATCCTGGAAGGATATATCACTGAGTTTGTGGTCGACACCACCAAGTCCTACAACGAAGCAGAAAGGGAATTTTTCAATGGACCAAGAGGTAGGCCCCTTGTTGTCTCTACAATTGTCCATTAAGATTTTTTTTCTGTGAAAAAGGGCATACTAAAGATGCATATCGAGTAGTAGAACTTTGGTGTGTGGAGGCGGTGGACACCATGATAGAAGGGGGGAGATGAATGGAAAGATAAGGGGTAGATGGGTGTAAGTTTTGATGAGACTGTGAGGGAATCTGATGAAGAAAGTGGTCTTACAAGGGGAGGATAAAGGGTTTTACAAGAGAAGAGGAAGAGGATAGGGGAAGATCCTGTTACAATGGAAATTCAATACCATGAAGGAAGACCACATGGGATGAAGCGACCCTACAATGACAAAGAGGACGACCAGACCCAAGCTACGCCCAGGATAGCAGTAATATCAAACCCCAGCAGCAATGTGACCACACCTCTGTGCATAATTCTGCATTCAGGAAGACACATGAGTTACACGTCGACTTGTCCAACGTGCCAAGAACATTCTAGTAGTAGATCAATGTCTATATGAAGAAGGCCCAGGATGGCAGGTGACGAAGCCAAGTTACCTTTGTTCCATGGAAATGGGATTGAAAACCCTGAGAATTATTGTTTTTATGTGAAGTAGTATGGACTGTCAGACATAACACAGACGATGATACCAAGAAGGGACAATTGGTGACCACTCTTTGGGGTCATGCGCAGGATTGGTTGATGAAATTTACACAAGTTCTTATGGGGACTCCTTGTTGATGTATTTGTAACTTCAGAATGTATTCATTTGTATATCTTATGTATTGTACCCTGATGTTTCTATCGGGAAGTATCTGTAATGTAATTGCATCATGTCATGCCCCGATGTTCCTATCGGGAGATTCAATAATGTAAACAAGTCATGTAAAGTCATAGAGTGTAACCCTCCTTATTGATCAAGGGTTAAAGTCCCCACAGTTGTGGGGCCCTAGGGTTATTAGACTCTCCTAGAGAATTCGGCCCTAGTGAGTTATAGTCAAGTTGGGAATTAGTATAAATAGAGAGGGAGCCTCTCTATTTAACACACATTAACTCACACTCAATTGTATCGCATAACTGAGAGAGAAAGAAGAAGCTGGGACAATAGAGAGAGAGACTACTACAGTCGAGAGATCATCTTACTGTCTTTGGGTTTTACTTTTGATGTTGATTCTATCTCTGAGGAAGTTGCAGGGTTTTCTCCTTTATGGTTTCCTCGAGGAAAATATTTGTGTTCATTGTCTCTTGTGTTTGATTGTTGTGCTTTTTATTCTCTCAGATAAGATCCTAAGATCATATAGCTTAAATGTTAAAAATATAACATGGTATCAGAGCTAACCTGAGAAGAAGACACTATGCAGTTGTTGAAGCTAAGGATTCCTACTTTTTGGATCTCTCTCCACATATTTTCAGCAAAAGGAGGCTAGGATGACTCTTCTCTCTAGGGTGCATCTTTCTATCAAAGAAGAATCTTATTCTAAGCATGTTCAGTTTTTGACCCGACACTACTGCGGGAAATTAGGGCTTTCCACAGAAGTGGAATTTTTGAGTGAGCCCAGGCCTGGATTTATCTCCTCCCCAAAATCGAATTTTAGAGATCAAGATCAAAGTTTTTGGTTGGGTAGAACTCTGGGAAAGTAAAACCCTAATCGACTCCCGAACTAGAAAATCAACTCTGCAGAATTTCAGCTCTAGATCCAGTTTCGACATCTTAACCTGGTAAGATCTAAATATTTTGCATTTCCATTTGAGGTTCTCTGTTAAGATGTCTCATCATACCAAGCTTGATTTTAAGGTTTTCTGTTACACCAAAACTTGCAGATGTTGATGAACATTTGAAACCCAGCACAAGGCCCTATCACCAGGAGTGGTGGTTAAACCACTTGTTTTATATTCCCAGAGGTGCGGCGGTTATACCATGTGGAGGTACCCGATACTCCAACACCCCACCTCTGGTGTAGCTCGGGGGAATTAAACCTGAGACCTCAGCTCTGATACCATGTATACATTCTAAAGCCTTGATGGCATAAGGAATTTCATAAACTGGCTAAGGATCTAGGCACACAATTAACCTCACATAGAATTGTAGAGAATTAGCATAAGGAGAGAAGAAGAATAATTAATGAACACACATTAATGAATGATCAATAAATGATAATTGATATTATTACATAGGTAATACATCCTTATAAAGGAAAAAGGAGTTGCATGAAGACAACTCAAGCTAGCTCATAAAGCAGGCTTACTAATTATGATAAACCCCATAGTTGACTAAAGCACTTTCCCAATATACCAAGAACCTCACGAATTAGCAATAGCATGTGTGAGTGATGATGAGTGAAGGAAAGACTTGCTAATCCTAGAATGTGGAGAGAAAATAATGGAGGATGGGTTGGCAACAAAAGCTGTCAGTTTCCTAGTTGACTAGCTTTACCTTATCCATAGAAAAGCAGGATAAAGCAGAAAAAGCAGAATAAAGCAGATTCTGTTGTAAAGCGCAGTTACCAATTTTGGAAGGCCATAAAGTGGTCAAGATCAACCCAGAATCAGAAATAAATCATTCCTAGGATATAGATGGCAAGTGTTGACTCTAAGGTGCAAGTGGATGCCAACTATCTAAGCTAGTGGGTAGGAAATTAATCAAATAATGATTAATTATTTTATGAGTGGGTTTATTATATTCCAACACCCCCCTTTAAGCCTGACTTTATGATGATATTCCTGAACTAATCAGAAATATATATGCATACAGGGCCCAACAATAAAGCTATGGCCACCCTTTTACAATTTATCTTGTCCAAAGAAATGAGGAAAGAGGCAAAACCTCAAGGGGAAAATCATCCCTCAAGAAAGGACATGAAAAGCAATACCAAAAAATGCTGAACTGGTGGTGTTGCTGCTGCTCCAAACTAAATGCTGATGTCTAGAGGAATCTTCTTCTTAGGACGAAGATAAATTTGCTCACCTGGATCAAGGACAGTTGCAGGATGGAAACTAGGACCATGTAGAACTACTGAGATCCAATGATGTGAAGGCAATACTGAAGGATCTTGAGACTTGTAATCAGCTCCAAGATGATGAGATGACTTGAAATTCGAACCAATAGAGATGAAATGAGCTCCATATAGGTGAAATAATTGTCCAAGCGAGTGTATCATGTCTCCATCTTCATTTACACAGAGAGGATGTGTGCAAGTGATCATGTAGGAACATAGAGAAGGCATGGGATCAAAGAGTGCGAATGAATGGGCTCCATGGGTTGATCTAGCTTCCAAAGAATCCAAGAGATCACAAATAAACACAATAGTAGTCTCATGGGAATATACTGGTAAAGAATCCTCTATGGTAGAAGTATGAGAGGAGGAAAGATAGTGATGTTCAAAATCTTCAAGGAGGCTCTGAGAATGAGTGCCAAGAGCAAAGGAGGAGCTGCAGAAGCACATGGGATCAAGTATGGTAAGTGGAAAAACACTAGAAGGACTTGAATTGGCTAAGCAAACATACTGGAAGTCACTGGGTTGCGCACCATCAAGAAGAGAGGCATGCACAAAGTGTGACAAGTCTGGCATATGGATCTCAAAATCCATGATCGAAGACATAGAGAACACTGAATGTGTGAGTGAATCATTAATAGAAATAGAAGCTCCATTAGTCACTTCTTTTTCATCAACAACATCATAAGAAGATGAATCAATATCTTCTACTTCAAGAGACACAGAAAAAGATGGCTCTTCAATATTTGCTTCTTGATTGAAAGAGGAAGCATTCGAATCAAAGAGAGTAGTAGCAATAGGAACTATATGAGAAAATTCTTCTTCATGATAAAATTCGTCAGAGACTATAGAGGCAGAGACATTTTGAGAGAGAGAAATCATTGAGGAGCTAGAGGCACTCTCCACATAGCTAGAAGGATCCTCATTGTCCTTTCCCAAAACTCTATCCAATGTTGTCCAGAGATCCTTTGGGTAATCAATAGAATCAATAAGGTAGCGCATGTATGGAGAGATAGCTAGACAAATAGCTCCAATTGCTCTGTCACAGTCATTCACCCAGTCACTTGGCTCTTCATAAGACTCTTCACCAGCTCCAATAGATATCTCATAGAGACCTTGTCTCTTTAGATATGAAATCATCTTCAGTTTCCACTTTGAATAACTTGTGAATGGAGAAAGAAGAGGAACCGATACTCTTGAATCCATTCGAAGTTGAACCTGCAAATCTGGAAAAAAAAGAGGATTAATTAATGAACTCTCAAAGATTTGATATCATGTAGAGATTTGATATCCTCGGCTCTAATACCATGTAGAACTTGAACTTTGAGAACCTTAGCTCTGATACAATGTAAGGTTTTCCATTACACCAAAACTTGCAGATGTCGATGAACATTTGAAACCCAGCACAAGGCCTTATCACCAGGAGTGGTGGTTAAACCACTTGTTTTGTATTCCTAGAGGTGCGGTGGTTATACCATGTGGAGGTACCCGATACTCCAACATTGATGAAAAGCTTGAGGGAGCTGATAACTTTCGAGCTTGGAAGTATAGGATCTCCCTGGTCTTGGATGAAAATGAGTTGGACTCCTACATCAATGAAGAGGTTCCAGTTCCAAAGGGAGATGAGGCTAAGGCCTTACACAAGAATAAATTGGCCATGGATAAGAGGATTATTGCTGATTCAATCAGGGATCACCTCATACCACATGTGTCCTCTATAAAGACACCTAAAGATATGTTTGATGCCCTGACCAGGTTGTTTGAAGAGAAGAACATAAACTGGAAGATGACTCTGAGAAACCAATTGAAGAATGTAAAGATCTAGAATGCGTAGACCATCCAGTCTTACTTTACAAGGGTCTCGCAGATCAAGGAATAGCTTGAAGCGATAGATGAAGAAGTACGGAATGCATAAATTGTGATGGCCACCTTGAATGGTCTCCCTAGGGCATGAGACTCTTTCATTCAAGGGATCTATGCCAGAAAGAAGCTAGTCAAGTTTAGCAAACTGAGGAAAGAATGCTCACAAGAAGAAGCTCGAATAGTAGCTCGAGAAGAAAAGATGGGAAATGAAGATCAAGCTCTCACAGTACAATCCAAGAAGAGAAAAACAGACCATCACCAAGGTAAGCACTCTCATCCTAGAATATATAACAAGAATCTACCTAAATTCAGATGCTTTACATGTGATGAAAAAGGACACTATGCTAGAGATTGTCCTAGGAACAAAAATGGCTCTCACAAGAAGAAGTGAAACAAGAAAATACATCATGTTCATGCTGCAGAAGATGATGATCCTTCCAAGAAGAGAATCAAACAAGATAGTGGTGATTCTTCAAGTGATGAAGAATATGTTTTGATTTTTGCTCTCACGGGAAACATCACACATGGAAGCAATGATTAGCTTATAGATAGCGGGGCTTCCAAACATTGACAGGATTCAAAGAATAATTTGTGAAACTATCAGAACATGAATCACCCCACAAGGTGAAACTTGGGGATGACTACCAGTATCCAATAAAAAGTAATAGACAATCCTCCTACAAATTAGACTCTGAAAAGTCTATGAAAATGAAGGATGTCCTATTTGTACCGAAACTAAAGAAGAACCTTCTCTCCAACTCTGCATTGGATGCAAAAGGCATGAGGGTTGCATTTATAGATGTCCAAGTCCTCATGTGGCCAAAAGGAAAGACTATTGATGATGCAGTAGTAATTGGAGAACAAGAGGGAGGACTATACAATTTGAAGGGCCAACCAGAACAAGCTTTGGTTCATGACTCAGTAGAACCAAATGAACTATGGCATAGAAGGCTTGCACATGTGCACTACAAGGCACTACCACTTGCAAGCAAAGCTGTTGAAGGTATTCTAGAAATGCAGGAAAAACATGAAGGTGTATGTAAAGGATGTGCAAAAGGAAATAACACAAAGAAGACATTTCCAAGTAGCGAGAGCAAGGCGAAAGGAATCTTGGAAATCATCCACTTCGATGTATGTGGTCCAATGTCATCCAGTTCTCTAAGCGGGTATGTATATTATGTTTCTTTTATTAATGATTTTTCTAGGATGACATGGATATACTTCATGGAAAACAAGGATGAAGTATTCAGCAAATTCAAAGAATTCAAAGCCTTGATTGAGAACCAAACAGAGAATAAGATCAAGATCTTTCGATCAGATAATGGCAGAGAATTCACATCAAATGAATTCAAAGAATTATATAGAGATTCAAGGATTAAGAGGGATTTGACCACTCCATATAATCCACAATAGAATGGGGTTGCGAAAAGAAAGAAAAAAACAATCATGGAAGCAGCAAGGGAAATGCTTCATGATCAAGACCTTCCTATGAATCTATGGGTAGAAGCTGCTAGGACAGCTATGTATGTACAGAACCGTACTCCACATAGAGTACTTGAGAAAAAGACACCTGAAGAAGTATTTTTCGGAAAGAAACCAGAAGTCAGTCATCTCAAAATATTTGGTTTTCCAATGTACATACACATTCCAAAAGAAAAGAGGACAAAGTTGAATCCTTCAGGAAAGAAGGGTATATTTGTGGGATACTCTGAGAGCTCGAAGGCTTATAGAATATACTTCCCAGGATTCAAGAAGATTGACATCAGCAGAGATGTAACATTTGATGAAGACTCAGCTTACATCAAGTCCAGAAAAAGACCTATTGAAGACTTTGAAGAATCAGAAGTACCCAGAATCCATAATACAACTATGAACAAAGAAACTCCAGAAGAAGATCAAGAAATGGAAGAACCTCAGGAACCGGTAGATCCACCTCAAGAGAAGAATCCTCACAAGAGGATACTTGCATGGGTACGAGAGGCTATCCAAGGTGTAGAAAGATACCGGGCTCCAGAAGAGATACACAAAGAGAGGAAAAGAACCAGGTCATGCTCCGGTTATGTAGCCCTATTATGTGACTTCATTGATAAAGAACCTTCCAACTATGAAGAAGCAGCAGAAAAGAAAGAATGGAAGGATGCTATGATCAAAGAGTATCAATCGATCATGAAGAATGATGTTTGGGATGTTATCCCAAGACCAAAAGGGAAGTCTGTTGTAACTTCCAAGTGGATCTACAAGATGGTAGCATAGAGAATTATAAATCAAGATTTGTGGCTCGTGGCTTCTCCCAGAAAGAAGGAATAGATTACAAAGATACTTTTGCACCTGTAGCTAGATACACTTCCATCAGATCAGTACTTGCTCTGGCTATAGTAATGAAATGGAAGATACACCAGATGGATGTCAAGACTGCTTTCTTGAATGGTGTAGTAGAATAGGAAGTGTATGTGGAGCATCCACTCGGTTTTGAGACACATGACAGGGAGAATCATGTGTGTAAATTGAAGAAAGCCTTGTACAGTTTAAAACATGTACTCAGGACACGGTACGACAGAATTGACGGCTTCCTATCCAGTTTGGGCTTTAGTAAGAGTAAAGCAGATTCCAACCTTTACTACAAGGTTGAAGAAGGGAACCCATTGATACTCCTACTATATGTAAATGATCTGTTTGTGACAGGTGAGGATGGGTTGATTGCTGATACGAAGAGGAAACTTGCTGCCGAGATCGAAATGAAGGACTTGGGCATGATGCATTACTTTCTAGGCATGGAGGTGTGGCAGAATGCAGATGGAATCTCCCTGGGACAAGGGAAGTATGCAGTAGAGATCCTGAAAGAGGTTTGGGATGATGGACTACAAGGCCATGACCACACCTATGGAATCAAACCTAAAGATATTGAGTGATGCTTCATCAGAATCGGTTGATGCTACGATGTATCGTCAGATGATTGGGTCCTTGATGTACCTGACGAATATGATACCAGATATTTGCTTTGCTATGAACACATTGAGCTAGTTCCTGACAGATCAAAGACATGTTCACTTGATTGCTGCAAAGCATGTTCTGAGGTACCTGAAGGGTACAGTTAATTATGGGCTCAAGTATGAGGTGAATCAGAAGATTAACTTGGAAGGTTATCTGGATTCAGATTGGGAAGGCAGTTCCATTGATAGGAAGAGAACTTCAGGGTGTTGATTTAGTATGGGATCAGGTATGATCTCATGGTTTAGTAGGAAGCAATCATGTGTGGCACTGAGTACAGCCGAAGCAGAGTATGTTGCATCTTGTTCAGCTAGATGTGATGTAGTGTAGCTTAGAAAGCTACTGTCTAATTTGTTTGATCTCTAGTTGGATGCTACTTGCATATATTGTGGCAATCAGAGTTGTGTGAAGTTGTTAGAGAACCCAGCGTTCCATGACAAGTTGAAGCATACCAAGATCAAATATCACTATATCAGGGATATAGTGCAAAGAGGAGCAGTGAAGCTTCAGTATGTTACGACAGACGAGCATATAGTTGATGTGTTAACCAAAACATTAGCTAGAGTGAAGTTTGAGTACTTCAGGGAGAAGCTTGGTGTTCTCAAAATCGAGGTTCCCTCCAGAGGGAAGTGATGAGTACGTGAGCCTTTTTGACATGGTTGATGTGTTCATCCCATGGTCAGATATAAGTACAGATCCTGTTGCCGCCTTTCACACACCTGGGGGGGTGTGGCATAAATATTCAAGCCACACGGTGTGTCCCTGGGGGAAAGTCTCGAGTCAAGGTTGTCACATTGTTCTTGACTCCTCCGTTTAGGCTCAACTCCTAACGAAGCCAAGGGGGGTAGACCCTATTAAGTTACTAAGGCTAATTACTTTAGTATTATGGTATTAAATTGAATAAGTTTCTTAGGAGTTTGATATTAGCAATTGATAACCACAGATGACAAGATGAAAAATAAACAGAAGTAAGCACAATACTGACACACAATATATATATCAAAAGAAGTAAACAAATAACCAGTGCCTTAAAATTGAGTCGCAAAATGATTAAATGTGCTTGCATGTGCTTGGAGTGAATGTTTTGCAATTGTCTCTTGGTATGTTTTAAGTTAATATGAAAAATGAGTGGATTAAATTAGGCGAGGGGGGACTCCAGATATACCCAAGATGTACTTGGAGTATGTCCAAAAATAAAACCTTCACAGCTACCAGCAAGTTGTTTGTGGGATGGATGGAGTCTTGGAGACTGTGTTCATAATACAACTGTTAGGGTGTATTAGGGATTGGTGCCTAGATGTCACTTTCTAGTTGTTCCCACTCCTTTGGGTATTTTTCCACCACTTACGATTTGTTCGAGGCGTTGGATTTTCTCCTGATGTTGGTTAATTAGGGAATGTGAAACCTAATTAATCTAGTCACTCACATTGCTTTTGATGGAGCTTTACTGATCGAATGAACCACAGCCAAAACATAGAGCATACACAATGGAGTCTTTGTAATTTTTAGTAAATTTTAATCGATGTGTTTTTATTAGAAAGAGAACCCTCCAAGAACCTCTTTTGGCCCAAGTGGACCTCAATCGGGGAATCAAGGAGGGGGTTGATTTGAATTGATTGCTTGCAAAAATTAATAGTGAATAATGAATCAGCAAAAATAAAACAAACCACAGGTTCTCTAATTAAATCTACCACGATCGTCTTTCACCTTTTGGTTCAATCGGGATTCGTGGGGTAAGTATTAAAGTTACTTTGACTTTATAATATGGAATATATGATGAAATTAATCAACGTACACTATTTTTCATAAATAAAACTAATCTAGAGCAAAAAATAGGAAAAATGCAAAAAAGGAAAAAATGACGCGAATCCCCCCAGAGGGGATGGGGAATGGGATCGAAAGAGCCTATTAAAAATTGTTTTTTATTACCAGTGGTTATGATATCATAAAAATGATATAATTCCTCTTTTTTCTTATACATAATGAACCCAAGAGCTTACAAAGTGAAAAAATTAAAGATTTCGGGAACTGGGGAGACCCCTGGGGGGTTCTGGATGGCCCAAAAGTCACTTTTCGGACAACACCTCCTCCTATTTATGTTATACATTCTTGAAACCAGAAATATTATTAAACTTAAATATTCCCAAAATCAATTTGAAATTACCTTTGGGTAAACACACTTTTAACTGAAAAAAGCTAAGTTAAAACTAGTTAAAAAAAAGGTGAAAAAAGGAATCAAGGAAAGCAAGCTTTCCTTGGGATCTTGTCTTTCCTTTTGGGAAGCCAATATGATGTGCAATAATTTCAGGATTTATATTTTAAATTACGAAAGATAAATCTAATGCATGCAAGCTACACATTTTCTTTAAAATACCATGTAAAACAAACGATTTCCCTAAAGCTAGATCTAGAATGCTTATGAAACCTTTTTAAAGAACAAGATCTAGATTATGAGATTTAAGAAGATATATCTATGTTGAATTTTACTCGAATATTATAGATATAAACAAATCAAATCTATGAACCAAGTAACCGGGTAAAATTTCAAATTTTGAGAGGAGAAAGAGAAGAAGGCAAGCTTGTAGCCGTGAAGATCAACCGTGGAGCTTTCTGGTGGAATGTTGAGGGACTATGCCTTTGAGAAATTTTTGGAGAAAGTGAGGAATAAAACTAGATCAACACCCTCTCCAAGCTAGGAACCTGCAAATAATCCAAAGGCTTTCCAAGATGCTTGTGAGATCTGGTTAATACATAAACAGAGATATTAGAATAGCATGCATATAATCTTATAAAAGATGTTAAATCTAGATCTCTAGACATGCATAAAAGAAAAAGAGATAGCCAATAAAATTATTAACATATTCATTTCCTATCAAGATCATAATAAACTTATTATCAATCTTTTAGCACTGGATCCACAATATCAAAACAAGCAAGTTATGAACACAGATACAGGTTACCTCAGTGAAACATGGAAATGCTCATCCACACATAATAACATGACACCATCTTGCCTCCAAATCTTTTCTTTATTTAAATTAAAAATAACAACATTACAATAGAAACAACTCTTCAATCTGACTCTAAATAGCTTGGAAAGGAGGAAACAATGCTTTATTTATAGCAAAAACTGAAACCCTAGCCCAGAAGGGGCGCAATTCCCAAGGAGAGAGGGACTAGTACAGCTGCATGAGGAGTCAAGTTGAGCTTGATCAGAGTCCAACTGAGTCTGATCTGAGTCTGACTGTGTGTAACTAGAAATCAAAGTGCTGATCAGACTGACACATCAACTGGTTACCTGAAACATCAACTGAACCACTCACAGCTTGATCCACATGTGTGGAGGAGAGAGAAAGGAGATCACAACCCTAGATTTGCATGAGCCAGTTAAGCTCCTCTTAAGCCCTGATCATGCCTTCGATCAAGGAATGGGAACTCCCGGTCAATTTGAAGCCGATGAGACTGACTTCAGTCAAAACAAAGCAAAATCCACTGATTTAGGAATTTGGATTTGCTCCATTATTTAATTAATTTTTAATTAAATTAATTAATATTTGATTTTTTTGGATTTTCTCACTTGAGTGATGGAAAAATCACTCAAAACTTAGGAAAAGTGGGTTTATGGGCTTATCGGGTGCTCTGAGTTAGAAAATGAGCACCCCCATGACTGAAATTGACTTTTAAACCCACTTTTATTACAAGAGCAATTTTTCCAATTAGACTATTAAAAAATAGCCTAAGTTTTGTGGAAATATTAAAATTAAAAATTAAAAAAAAACAAAACTTAGGAGGACTTAGCACATGTTGACATGAATCGACAATAATTCCTAGCATGTTTATACATTGAAACACAGACTCTAATAACCTCAATAGGCCTAAATGCCAAGCCAACCACCCCAACTTTGGAGTTATTGAGTGAAAAACTCAGAAATTATCAGTCGTTTATTCAACAACCAATAATAACCAAG
Organism: Pseudotsuga menziesii; assembly: GCA_001517045.1. Taxonomy (NCBI): domain Eukaryota; kingdom Viridiplantae; phylum Streptophyta; class Pinopsida; order Pinales; family Pinaceae; genus Pseudotsuga; species Pseudotsuga menziesii. Next base: position 348,132 of record LPNX010458866.1, on the reverse strand, counting down.
GGAAAAAATACTTTGGGCTGATCAGATTGACAATTAAAGTCCCAGAGACTAAGTCTTTTACAGACACTACCATGCTAGAACATTTTATTACAACTCCCCCAAGGGGGTATGAACATGTGGTATAGTACAACAAGCACTTCCCAGAAGCAATTCTGAAGGTCTTCTGAAGTTTGAACAAATCATCTTTGCCCAGTTCACCATGCTCACTTGATAAAAAACCACTAAGTACAACATAGGTGGTAACATCTGGCTCCATCTAGGGACGTGTGCTCGATCTAGTCGTAGGGAAAGGAGAGGATATGAGAACATCAGAATATCTGGCTTATACACCCTGTAAAAACATCTCAACTTGACAAGAAAACCTCAGTAGCACAAGCGTTATAAGAAACCAAATGAACCATTAAACTGATTTATTTAAACAAAATAAATGTAACTAACTAATGAAATTTTTTTTTTTATTATAGCTAAGTACAAAAACATAAATGCAAAAAGTAAATGCTCTCTTTTAAGGAGCTTATTTTCCTACTCTAAGCATGATATAAAAAGGCTAGGTGTAATAAAAAAATCCAATGTAACCACCTAAGCATTTTATTAACATAATTTTTTTTTGCCTTGTCTTTGGTTACCGGCCAAAGGAAGGATATAAGTGACTGCGAGATGTGTTCATCCCACATGATCAGATATAAGTGTAGAGCCTTTCTTACATTGTTGATGTGTTCATCCCATGGTAAGATATAAGTGTTGATCCTTTCTTACATGGTTGATGTGTTCATCCCATGGTAAGATATAAGTGATGAGCCCTTATGACATGGTTGATGTGTTCATCCCATGGTCATATGTAAGTGTTGAGCCCTTCTGACGTGGTTGATGTGTTCATCCCATGGTCAGATATAAGTGTTGAGCGTTTCTTACATGGTTGTTGTCTTCATCCCATGGTAAGATATAAGTGCTAAGCCTTTCTTACATGGTTGATGTGTTCATCCCATGGTAAGATATAAGTGTTGATCCTTTCTGACATGGTTGATGTGTTCATCCCATGGTCAGATGTGAGTGTTGGGCCTTTCTAACATGGTTGATGTGTTCATCCCATGGTCATATGTGAGTTTTGGGCATGCCTTTCTAACATGGTGGTGGATGTGTTCCTCCCTGTTAGAATAATCAACCCATAGTTAGCTACCTTAGACATTAATTAATCCATTTTTGTCTTATTTGCCTAGTTTCCATATTCCACTCTATGCAAGTTGTCCTCCACATGTCCTAGATGGTCAAACTTGCTAAAACTGAGTCATGGAGTGCATGGGAAACCTCTTGGAATCAATTCTGCTTTATTCCTGAACCTCCCTAGCGCATATCTGCTTTTTCTGCTTTATTGCTGCTTTTACTGAGTTTTAAGGCAATTGGGAAATTATGACTAGGTGAAGTTGACTTGTTTTTTGCCCTCATCATCCTCCTCTCTTTTCTCCTAATAAAAGCATGTATGAATTGCCCTTCCATCACCTATTAGCTTTCCTAATTGAATTTTTCAATTCGTGAGCTCCTAGGCAAATTTGGAAACTGCTTTATGCACCTATGGGGGATTTGACAAGATTTAGTAAGCCTGCTTTTGACTAATTTGAATGGCATCCCAATGATTTCAAATATCTCATGTAATTATTTATTGTGGCAGCCTATTACTTCACAATGTTGTCTATTTTACACTTATTCAATACGGATTAATGTTTTGCTCCATATTCAGTCTCCTTTGTGTGTAATTTGCATGTGTTATTGGAAATTTTTGTGAGTGTAATTGTTCTAACACCTGGGTTCAATTTCCACATGGTATCAGAGCCTTTGTAGATCAATTTATCTCCTTCCATATTGTTATTGCAGGTTCGGCATCATTTACTGGGAGCATTCTGCTAACTGAAGGGACAATTTATGAGCTATGGATCAATCTCGGAAGATCATCTTGACTCCATTTAATTTCTTTGAATGGAAAGCAGAGATGGAGATACTGTTGAGAGTGGAAGGCCTCTACAGAGTGACTATGGAAATAGAAGTAGAGCCCAATGCAGTTGCAAAGAAAATTAAATGGCACAACAGGAAGGATGAGACCTATGGTCTCCTGTGTCTGAGCATATCCAGAGACCTCCTTTTCCATCTTGATGGATTGACATCACCAAATTAAGTATGGGAGAATATTTTTGAGCTTTTTGGTAAAACAGATGAGATGAGAGGACATCAAATTGAGAGTGAATTGATCTCCTTGAGTCCCAACAGCTTCGAATCCCTGCAACTCTACTTTTCCAAGTTTAAAGCCCTTGTTTTGCAACTAAAATAGTGTGGAATTGAAAAGAAGGAGGATCAACTAGTTTTGGCCATACTCTCGAAGCTTGGCCCTAACTATTTAGTGTTTATTTCGACCTTCCATGCCACCAAGTTGACAGCTCGAGCCTGGAAGATGCCTAAACTTGCAGAGTTCATGGAATCTCTCACATAAGAACAAGATAAACTGGTGATGATGGGCACCATCAAACTTTCCAAAGACCAAGCTCTGGTTGCTGGAGATTCGAGGGTGGATTCAAAAGGAAAAAATAAATCTAAGAAGGAACCTAAGCAAAAGAGAGACAAGAAAAAGTCTCCAGAGGAGCCCCAAGGTTCCAAGAAGAACCCCTAGAAGAAGAAGAACAAAGGAGAAATGAGCAAGTGCTCATATTGCAGTAAGGGAAATCATCCTGAAAGCTACTGCATGAAGAAGCAAATTGACATGCTGACCCAACTCCTAGAGAAGAATGGAATCTCCCTTCCTGATAGCTCAAAGAAGAGGGAAGGAGGATCAAATTCAGAAGACAGAGAGAGAGTTCATGCATTGGTTGCTGGCACATCAAGATCACCTAGTTTCATCATTGATTCTAGAGCTTCAAGACATATGGTTTCGACCAAGGAGGAATTCACCTCACTTGACATGTCGAAAGGTCCACCAATAGTACTGGGAGATGACTCTCTCACTGAAAGTTTGGGCAAAGGGAGGATTGATCTTGACCATGGTAAGTTCAACAATGTATTGTATGTTCCAGGCCTTACCTCTAACCTCTTGTTAGTGTATTAGATGACCCACATAGGGTCTCCAAAGAAGGTCATATTCTCCCTTGATGAAGTTGAGATCACATAGATCTCAAGTGGTAAAGTCATTGCAAAATGAGTTGCAAATCACACTTCGAAGGTAAACATGTTCTCACATTTCCAAGGTGTACCTTTTGTATTCCCTCCAAGTGAAGGTATTGGTCCTCCCTTTATTGCCACTCTAAATATTCCTGGATAAACTATAGGATTACCGGTCTAGATTTTTAATCCGGTAATTCCTGTTACACCTAATGTCTCAAATGTCACCTCTTTTTCGGGAGAGGATCGACCTCAACCTAATCATGCTCCTTCTTCACCGGTTGTGGCTTCATCTCTTTATTCTTATTCACTTGACCAAAGCTCTATGGTTAGTAGTCATGTGGATAAGAAGAAGAAGAAAGGGAAGGGTAAAAAGAAGAAGGATAAAAAAGAGAAAAAGCAGCAACTATTTTCTCTTGATAGTGCTCATTCTAAGAGAATAGCCGGAAAAACCAAGTTCCCTTATAAGCTTTATAAGGGGGACCACTTTCTTAAGGAGTGTCCCGGTCTCTCCCTTGTACAAGAAGAGTGGTCTAAAATATCCAAACCATCTGTGTCATCAACCTCTGATCATCATGTTGATGATACTCCCTCAACCAGTGACCCATTGGTAAAAGGTCATAAGGGTAAAGTCTTGTATCCTTGTTTGATATGCAAGGCTATGCATCGTACTTTTCTTTGTCCGAGCATGGATGAAGCTTCGCATTGGTTGGAAAATATTAATGATCATCAACAGGTGATTCCAACAAGTGATAGTAAGTTATCACTCGATTCTTCGTTGGCTGACCAAGTGATCAATTCAGATTCATCCGTGGTTGATCCCACTCTTCCTTTGGAGAGTGAAGTTAAAGTGGTTGAGTCGGTGTCATTTCCACTTGATCCTACTCTTTCATCAGAGAGTGTTAAGACTGAAGTAGTTCTTCTCTTCCAGTAGAGAATGAACCAAAACCCGCCGAAGTTGTTATGCTTCGTTCTGATTGTTCTCGACAAGAGGAAATTTTGTCTGTTTCAACAAAACCCTCTCCAAGTAGTGAGTTTATTTCCTTTGACTGGAGTAACCTAACAGAGTCTCGTCTTCATTCGAGTGTTCCTTTCTAGATAGCTATGAATGTTACTACTAGGCGGATTCTTCACACTATTGTTGACGAAGGGGCTTCTGTTAGTATTCTATCCTCAACTGCTTGGCAAGCTTTAGGTTCTCCTCCGCTTGTGCCAGCCACCGATCAGATACTGGCTTTTAATCGAAGGCCTACTGCACCTTTAGGGATCCTTCCTTTTTTGCCTATTACATTAGGAGGAAAAACTATCTGTATTGATGTTATGGTGGTCCAAGGTCCTTTAGATTTTAATCTTCTCCTTGGACATGATTATTTTTATGCCATGAAGGCTGTTGTGTCCACACTCTTTAGAGTTATGCATTTTCCCCATGATGGGAAGATGGTGACCATTGATCAGCTTTAGTTTGTTACACCTGACCATCGCATTACTCCTAGTAATCAGACTCCCTTGAATGTGCCGCATGTTCTTGTGGTTCCTTCCCCTTATCCTAGTTAGTTTCTTCCCATCATAGGTAAAATGGGGGGCATGGATCTAGTCGATGGACATCATAATGGAGCTAAGCCACTAGCTTTTATGTAATGGGGGCAACCTACCAACCTCTAGATATCATGTTGGGTAGGAGCAGGTTTTAGATCATAGTTTACGCTTTTGGTTTCAAGCTAGTTAAAAAATAAAACGACTCCTTAAGCATAGTTTACGCTTTTGGTTTCAAGCTTCCATAAAAATGAAACCATGTCTAGAGCATAGTTTACTTTCAGTTTCAAGCTCGTTAAAAAATAAAACCACTCCTTAAGCATAGTTTACGCTTTTTGTTTCAAGCTTGCATAAAAATGAAACCAGGTCTAGAGCATAGGTTAGTTTTGGTTTCAAGCTCGTTAAAAAATAAAACCACTCCTTAAGGATAGTTTACGCTTTTGGTTTCAAGCTTGCATAAAAATGAAACCATGTCTAGAGCATAGTTTACTTTCGGTTTCGAGCTCGTTAAAAAATAAAACCACTCCTTAAGCATAGTTTACGCTTTTGGTTTCAAGCTTGCATAAAAATGAAACCATGTCTAGAGCATAGTTTACTTTTGGTTTCAAGCTCGTTAAAAAATAAAACCATTCCTTAAGCATAGTTTACGCTTTTGGTTTCAAGCTTGCATAAAAATGAAACCATGTCTAGAGCATAGTTTACTTTTGGTTTCAAGCCCGTTAAAAAATAAAACAACTCCTTAAGCATAGTTTACGCTTTTGGTTTCAAGCTTGCATAAAAATGAAACCATGTTCTGAGCAAAGTTCCCATTCTATGTCAAGCTCGTTAAAAAATGAAATAGCACCTGACCATCATGTCAGTCATTCTTGAGCAAAGTTCTCATTCTATGTCAAGCTCATTAAAAAATGAAATGGATGTCCTTAAGCATAGTTTACGTTTTTGGTTTCAAGCTTGCATAAAAATGAAATCATGTTCCAAGCATAGTTACCTTCTGTTTCAAGCTTGCGTAAAAATGAAACAGATCCCCTTCCCTTGAGTCGAGTCTTCACTTTAGTGTTAGAACTTGAAACTTCTTTCCACCTTCCTGATTCTCGTTCTTCCTACCCCCTTGGTGAAAATTTTCACATTAGTAACCAGGTTTTTAGGTTGGGTATGGAAGAAGAATCATCGAATGAAATGAAGCTTGGGGGCATGTCAAGCCACTAGCAACCATGCTAGGGGTAGGCTTCGCTAGCAATCATGCTGGGGGCAAGATTCCAACCTCTGTATAGCATGTTAATGGGATTTTTCAAGCATAGTTTACTCATTGGTTTCGAGCTTGCATAGAAATTAAACCAATCCTTGAGCATTCTTTTAACTGATCTTCAAGCTTGTTAAAAACAGTAAGATGGTGTTGAGCTTACTTTTCATTTTTTGTGCTCTGGTTAAAACATGAAAAATGGTTTGAGCTTAGTTTATTACTTTTTCATGCTCTGGATTCAAACATGAAAAATTCTAATGGAGTCCTAAGTTAAACCCTTTTTAGGCTCCCTAAATATGAAAATATTGTCGAGCGATCTTGTCTTCTTCACGCTCATTAAAGTATTTGAAGAGTTGTCCGTCCGATGGTAGGTTATCTCTTTCTCGGTTCGGATAGGACTATTTATGAGAAAGGAACACTCTAGCCAATCATGACTGGAAGAGTTCTCTAAGGTATGATTTTATACTTTTTCGGGCCTTAGAGACTAAATCATATGAAAAAGGACCCTTTGGAGTCTCCTTCCGTATTCGTTCAGACTCTCTAAACATGAACGATACCGATTTTTATTTCAGTGGAATCGTTAAATTAAACATTGAGAGACCCATTTTGGGAACGAACCCCTCCTCTCTCAGGTTCGTAAAACATATGAGACTAGACTTGTCTTTCGACAAGCTATATCGAGTGTTTGTTACCCTCTTTGAACTCGTAAAACTGAAAAGAGGCACTCATCAATCATGATGGGGGAAATGGGAAGGGAATCATTTTTTAAATAATGGTAGTTGTTTGTTGTTACCTTTGAACATGGCACTTATCTGCACAATCATGTTAGTCAATTGAATATTCAGCTGATCTCCGTGACGATCCACTTTCATGAGTCATGTCAATCCTTTGAGTCTTTCAAAAGAATGCATTGTCCACTGTCACATTGTGTATCTGTCCTATCTAGTCATGCTGCCAAGTCATTTTGGTGTGCTGCCCGATGTTCAAAGGGGATATGAAGAAGTTTTACCTCTGCAGTCTACACAGTCTTTGTGTCAGTATCTTTGAGTCAGTCATATGGTTACTACATTCACATCATTCAAGAACTATATTCCAAGTTTCGTGTCGTCGATGTGGGACTCATCATGGCCCTCCTTTGATGAGACTATTCCCGTCGACATCAGCTCATCATCCGGGAAATAGTCTTAGAAACAATATTTAGTACCTTGAGATATGTATGCCTTAATGACAGATTCTCTCGCTCTCAACATAGGTTCACATCATTGACCTTTGATTGATAGAATTGACTGGGTATTTGACATCGGGACATCTATTCGCACTCAGTAGATTGTACTAGGGTACCTTGGGAATCATTGACATTAATGGTGATCTACCTCGCACTTGTTAATGGTTTTCATCATTGGTCGGTAATCAAGTGGTTTCTACCATGTTCGAATTCAGATCATTGTAATCACATGGATAGAATCGTACTTTGTGGAAGACGAGACGAAGACCCTGGGCATTTGTTTAAAAGTGCTCATTGTTTTTTCCCCAGGTTGTGATGGAGTTTCGTATATCTAGCATGGATCCACATTTGTATGGTCGTGGCTATGCTCAAATTTGTGTCTGTATGACATGGATATATGTTGTATATCTGGTAGCTATGTCCAAGTTTGAGTCCTCTATCACATGGATCTATGCTGTATTCTAGTAGCCATGCTTGTTTATTCCACTTATGGATCTACCTTGTATTGGTCTGCATCTATGAGTTTGGTTACTTGTGTCTATGAGTCAACACACTGATGTACTACAGATGCCTACTTGACTACATACTCTGATCGAGCTGACATTTTCATTTCCTAGCGACGACTTGTTCTCAAAGCTCTCGTTTATCATATCACTCTAAGACTCATGCTTTGGGGGGCATCCTGTTATACCAAAATCCTGTCACCATCATGTGATAAGAAATTTGACATACCTACTTGCCCTGAATCCCAGCTTTTGGAGTGGAAACTAAATGGGTTTTCATCAATCTATCATACAAATTCCCAGCATCGTGCATGCCCCTTTATCCAGGAGAGGTACCCCTGCTCGCACCGCCTTTCATCAGTTGTCCACAAGCGGTGCCACTGCCCATTGCCCTTGGTTCATAGGCGGTTATTACCAGAACTGCTCTGTCATAGAAGGAGAAGCGTGGTACCCTGTGTAAAAAGGGAAAAAGAGAAGTTTCTTGAGGCTTCTAGATGATAAGCCTTGTGTACTGCCTTATCCCTATTATTGTGGGTTGGTTGAGCTCGATATCCCTCGTCCTAGGATCTTAGAAGCCACCTCACCCACTCATATCTCAACATATCCTATCCATATAGCCCTATAAATATGAGCTCATAGCCATGGTTGGGGGGAGGACACTTAAGGTATTTTTATGTTGTTGGATTGATTCTTCGCCCAACATCATTTGGAGAGAGCATAGAGAGCTAGAGTTGCAGCTTTTGGGGATGAAGAGCTGGTTTCATGGAGATGCATGTCAACACTAAGGCTTGGTTGTAAACTTCTTCATATTTCTAATGCAAGTTGATTTCTGTCCCACATATGATGTTGTTGTTGTAATTTCACATATATATGTTGCTAGATTCCTTAGTCACTAGCATAGATTAGTAGATCATAAACTGGTTTCTTTGATTTGTTTCGTGTTGAGCTTTTTGTAGGTACACGAGTGAACTTTCAAAGCCTTGTATTCTAGATATCTACAGCGTCTAGGGAGAGTCTTCAACCTCTGTCCTCTATTTGTTCTGGATCTGAACCATTCAGACCGGTGGAACACCTTGCTGTTCGCAGGAGGTGAAATATTCCAGCTAACATTTTCACCAGATGGTTTCCACTGAAACTTTGCATCTTTCTTCAACAGTTTCTCCATAGGTGCCTTGATCTCTGCATACCCTTTGATGAACTTCCTGTAGTAGTATGTATGTCCTAGCACTGATCTGAGTTGTGTGACTAATGTAGGTGGTGGTGAGTCAAGGATAGTCACAAATTTTGTTGGGTCGACCAAAATAACATTGTGACACATGATGTGACCCAACAGAACACCAAATAGTACCCAAAAAATGCATTTCTTGGAATTAAGCGTGATCTGATACTGGCGACAGCGGCCCAACATCATGCGCAGACAGTCAATATGGTCTCTTACTAGAAAAAAAATCTAATCATTAAAGTAGACCTCAAGAAATTTATGAATGAAATCTTTAAAAGCAGATACCACTATTCTAGAAAAAATAGCAGGTGCATTCTTGAGTCCAAAGGGCATTACCTATACTAGTAGCATCCCCATTCTACGACGAAGGTTTTTTTGTGGCGATCCTCCTTCACGATTCTGACTTGATGATATCCAGAGAAGCCATCGATGAATGAATACATCTCTTTCCCTCTGACACTTTCAAGTACTTCATCTGTAAATGGTTTTGGGAATGGATCGTACAAGCATGCATCATTTATCTTTCTCAGGTAGACACAGATCCTAACTTCACCTGTTGTTTTCTTATCCTGGATCACTATAGGGCTGATCCATTCTCCGCAACAGGTTCAATTATTCCTACGTCGAGAATGCGATCCAATTCTACTTTTACCTTCTCTTTATATCTTGGATTCAGCCTATACGAGCGTTGTTTACTGGGTTTAGCATCTGGTCGCAGGGGTATTTTCATCTCCCCTAGGTCATCGATTATTCCCTTCATCTCTGAGAAATTGTTAGGGAATGGGTCTTGATACTCATGCAGCAAGTATTTTTTCTTTGTGGTTTTCTCTTCATCCCAATAATATCCTATATTGGCGAACTTTGGGTTCTCTGGCGACCCAATGTTTACTTTCTTGATTTTCAGCAGCTATTCGAACTGGTCACTAGAAATGCCACTTCCTTCCATTGCATGTGTGCCCTCTGATTCTGGTATGTTTATATTAGTCAGATCATCATCCGGGTCTCCAGCTAGATTGTAGGAATTCATCCATTGCTGAATGGTCACATTGCACTGGTGAGAATTGGCCTCTTCGACAAGAATTTCAACAAATATCTTCTCCTTTATCATTTGAAGCGCAGCATCAACTGTAGGTTTCTCATCAGCAAATTCAAATGTTTGCCTAAACTACTTAGTGATTCTTTCCCTATATTGGGTTCCTTTTCACAACTCCATAGATGCATACCAAGTTCTAGGTGTCATCTCCAACATGTGAATGAAATGATGGAAACATTCACGTCGCGGATATTCTGAAAATACGGTGCGACTCTGATTTATGTGTTGTACAGGGCTCGAAAATCCTGTGTATTTGTGGCTCAAGGTGGGGATTTCTTTGTTGAATCTAGATTCTATCAATCTTCTGCATTGTGGCCATTTTTTTATGAACTGCTTGTGTGTACCCCACCATCTAGCGGGTGTAGCCTTCAGAACATGGTCTAATGCAGACAAGCATTGCGACTCTGTTACAAGGATTTCAAACTCAGTTAGGAAGGTCGCAAGGTTAGGTAAACCCTGATAGGTGGGTAGCTCTCGTAGCTCGTTCTCCACCCATCGCATAGATATTGTAACTTTGGTGCACCTTCTCATAGAGACCTCATGTAGCCAGTTTTTCCAATTCTTCAAGGCCTCCCCTGAATCGAATGTGCAGGAACTAGCACCCTTCCAGCTCAAGTTTCCATCCGCTATCGGATTGATATAATCTTCTTGCATGGCTATGAAATTGTATATCTGGTAAAGATAGTCACCCTGTACCTCATTGTAGACAGGCTCAACATATCTCTGCCCTTCCAATGGATCAATGGGTGACACTACTCTCATCTCATTATCCTCGAATGAGAGGATCCTTTTTCTTGAAATTGATAATGATCTAATTGTCTATGGCCCAATCTATCCCCAGCATCGCGGGATATGGATTGGTGTCATCAATAATGTTAATGACTTCAAAGTATGCAAATGTGTGCAACCCTTCAATGTCGTCAGGGACTTGACTCAATCTACCAATTGGGAGGACCTTCACCTGATTTGCAAGTCGCAGCTAGACAAGAGACCAGTCCAGATGTGCTTTCCCATACTCTTCCAAGTTTGTCATGTAAAAATATTGACATCATATCCTAGGTCTAAAATAATATAATCCATGTCATAATCCCCTATCTGCGTAGTCATTCTTAACTTGCACCTAGTTTTGAATTTCTTGCTGACCTGGTTAACTTTCTTTTTAGGTTGCGGCTCTACTGGTGTTTCTTCTATCAGTGCTTTTAGTTCTCTGATAGCATCTTTGTCTTGAATTAATGCTAAGCAACTTGACAGAAAAGACTTGAGTTTACTATCCTTTTGTGGAGTCTTCTTCTGGAATATCTGCTGAAATCGTTCAAGCATCTCCCTAACTTCTTCTGATGTCGACGATTCTTTTTGTTCCACAAACTCATGCTGCATGTCCAGGAATACTTTCTTCTATTTCTGGATGTTCAATGTCTCCTTCTTCTATGTCGTAGGTCGCACCTGTGGCTACATTTGTTCTTGTGGTGTAGCTAGATTAGCTATGGTCGCAGCACCTCCTTGTGTTACGACAACACAGTTTGGATATCTCGGTTCAGCAGCAATCATCTAGATATTCAAGATAGAATTAGGGTTTGGGTTCGGATTCTACACAGGGATAGGACCTATGATGGTCTTTTCTTTCCACTTTGCAATCAATTGAGGACATTTCTCTACATTATGGTCATGTCCCTTACAGTATGAACATGTCTTTGTAGGTTCTAGGAAATCTCTAGCATAGTGACCTGGTTGTCCACAGTTATAGCATGTAACATGACCTCTTCCTCTACCGAATCCTCCTCCTCCTCCTCTGCCTCTAAAGTTTCCTCCACCCCTTCCTTGAGGGTGTGGTTGCGAGTACTGATTCTGTTAATATTGCAGCTGATAGTGATTCTGTTGCGCATATGGTTGTTGTGGTGCATACTAAGGCTGATACTAGTTATGATATTTAATGGGAAGGAACTGCATAGGCTGATACAATGCTTGCGTTGGTTCATCCTAAGTCTTCCCATCATTCTTCATCAAGTATCTTTCGACCGTATTTTCCTTCAAGAGTTGGTATGCTCTGCAATCCTTCTCTTCATGCCCTACTGACTTACAAAATTTACATAACAGGATTGTTGGAGTGCTTACAATATTTTGTAAGTATAGAAAATCTTCGTTGCAGTGTCCTCTAGTCTAGAATATGTGGCACCAGGGTAGTCCATGGGCACTTAATGGGTTTGGCACACCCAATGAGACATAATTCATGAACGTCGGACAATTATCCTTGGTGTGTCCATCCTTTCTGCATTTTTTGCACCATAAATCTTCATGGGATTCCTTACCCTTTTTGATGTCTTGAAACTGTATCGTTGGATTAGCTAATTGTGACTGAATCTACACCATTCTTGTAGCACCATCCCTGATTGGCGAGGCTTCCAGCTTCATTGCCAATTCTAGTGCTTCCATCTGCGACTCGATATTTTGCTACATCAATGGGCCTCGCATGTGCGGTAATAACGTAGCAATAAACCACTCTTTATGTTGTACATCTGACATTTGGAATCTTACTTTGGCCATCAAAGGCTTAAGCCATTGTTCAAAGTCCCATATTGACTCTGCCAATGCTTGTTTAATTTCCTTGATCTCAGTGATACACTGCAACTCAGATTTAGGTTTTCTAAACTCATAGATCATTGCGGCTCGTATTTCTTTAAGGGTATTGTAGCAGGGATTTCTCCGTTGCTACAAGGCAGGAATGGCTACCTTCTGTCTATAGGATAGAAGGATAGGTTCCTGGTGGTAAATGCAAATAAAAACAGAACTGAAAGAAAGCAAAGGATAGAAAATAAATGGAATGGCTGGAAACCCCTTTGCAAACACTGTTAGGGTTTAGCTCCAGCAACCTGCAAACAAATGTTAGAACCAAAATACTTGCAAAAACATGTTAGAAACAAACCTACAAATAAACCATGGATTAGAAAAAAGATGAAATACTAAAGCAAATACAGAAAATAACACTGGTATACCTTCTCTTGATGGAATGGGCCACCATGCCCTAGCTTGGAGAAACACCTCTCTTGGATGGGGGAGTTATGGCTCAATGGAGGATGGAGAAGAGGGAGTGTGGGTGGCTTGAGAGGCAAAGGGTCTCAAGGCATCCACTCGGGTAGCATAACAGTATGCAAAGGAGAAGTGTTTTGAGAGTGACCCCCACACCTCTATTTATAGCTTTTTTGGGGCTTTTTAGGGTTTTAAGTCCCTGGTTGGGGCTTTAGCCCCTTTTTTGAGATTTTAGCCCCTTCCACCCTATCTTTAGCTCCTTTTTGGGTTTTTAGCTCCTTTGAGAGGTTTTAGCCCCTTTTTGGATGCTTTAGCCCCTAGGAGAACTATTTAGGCTCTTTTTGGGGATTTTTAAGACCTTTTGCTCATTCTTAAGCCTTTTTGAGGGTGTGGGGGTCCAATGGGGTGAAATGAGGGTCATGCATGGGTGTCCTTGGGTGGTGTAGGCCATGTAGAGCTGAGTGAGGGATTTTTTGGGTTAACAAATTGCCCCCTGATGTGTGAGGGTAGGATCTCATCGTATGGTCGATGAACATCATAGGATTTGCTGTGGAGAGGTGGTGCTTCTGGGGCTGGGGCATGGTGGATTTTGGTTTTTGTATTAATATGGTTCCCATCCATGGGTGAGATATAAATAATGTGTGACATGTATATGGACGAGGCCGAAATCCCCATGCTCGTGACAATGTCAAAAGAACAATGTGATCTATGCTCTGTAATACAAGAGCCGATCATATACCACTAATGATACATAGTGGTTGCCTCACTGAGAGGCTGAAGACAATACTGATATGAAGAAATACTACATTGGACCCATGGCATGCTCATGGAATGCTATATCTTCATGATTGATAGCTTGTTGGATCTGGGAAAGTACATAGCTATATGGACTCACTGATGGAGAGTCAGAGTCTCTGTGGTACAAGTATGCTGTATCAATCATAAATCTATATGGAAGCACTGCTCCAATGCAACCCAAAAATCACAAGGGATATATTCTAAACACTGTCTCCAATGCAACCCAAAAATCACAAGGGATATAACCTGTTTAGGTCCCTCGAATAGACTCATCAATGTGCTAGAGTCAGGTGACATTCGAGGTCTTCAACCAAATACTGTACAGACCAATACCTTGTATGAATCTCAACGGTGCGATGATGTAGTTGGAGTCGAGCACGTGAGAAACAACCATCCTGAGAGGCACTAAGGACTCCTCTCAAGTGGTCCAAGGAGCTCATCAATGAGGTTAATGAAACCAAGATATAGGGACCTCTGGGTCTATCCTTTGGAATATGTGTGTTGTCATCGACAGAGGGAGACCTGCCCTAGGTCAAGGCAATGGTGTTTCCTTGACCAGAAGCACGAGGGAGATAATCGAAAGATATGAGACAATCTGCGGACTGACCCACTGAATGGGGGGGGAGGGAAAGAGTTAAACAACGGCAGGGGGAGTGTAGTAGACTCAAACTTCCTTTGTTCAGAGTATGACGGCAGGGCGGACCAGGCAGAAAATGAAACTAACTCATGGGAATGGGATCATAGCTATAATATCAGGAATGTCACTGCAGATGGGAAATACTTGGGGGAGGTGGACACTTTTGATATTGATATGATCTAAGGAAGACACATTGCAAAGTACTCTGAACAAAGGCGACCCAAAGTGGGGATGCTGCCAAAATATTTTCTATGGGGTGGTGTCTAGAGACACCGTTGTGGTACGATCTCGTGGATTTTTGGCGAGCCCGAGAAAGTAAATGCTCGATGGTGTTTTCAATTTTAGAGAGTCTGAAAGCATGAAGAAGACTCTAGTGGGGGCTCTTTTTCGTTGGTAGTCTCCTGTGCCCGAAAAAGGATAAAAGTATACATAGGAGAGCTCGCCCATCCTGTAGGGGATAAGATACTTCTTTACCATTGGTATTCCAATCAGGCCAGAAAAGGTTAAACCTATATTGACTGGACGGTCATTCAGATAATTTTACAAGCATGAACGAAACCAAGTTTTCTCGGCAATCTTTTCTTGATGAGAAGGCTGGAAAAGAACTTAATGACAACCCATGGTGAGCTTTTTCGTAAATTGTGGCCCCTCTACCCAAGAAAGAATAAAAGTATGCAGAGGGGAACGGTCTTGGATTGAACATGCCAAGGTGGTCCTTTTCATTTGATGGTCTACATAGTCTGCAAAAGGAGGTAAATGAGACGATGTAGACACCCTTTCCTATACTTTAATGAGTGTGTAAGGAAGCAGCTACACTCAGCAATCTTTTCATTCTTTTAGGAGTCAAAAAATATCTTAAACGAAACTCTAGTATGGTAAGCTGCTTGCGATGGCATAGGCGGTGCCCCATGTCGGTCCAAAGGTCATCCACACAGTATGGACGGAGCGGGTGGCTCTCAAACATACCAATACATGCACGGGATAGATCGCGACAGAGGCACGCAAACTGAGGTGGCTCTTTGACAGAGGTCAGGAGATTCGTGTGTGAGTTATGGTGGAAGGACTTGACTACATGTGATGTGAGTGCAAGTCTGAAGGCAGTTATACGCCAAATACATGCAAAAGAAAATAATTCGTCTTCTGGACAATGGTCTGGAGATCCACGTAAGGTGCGGTGGACGAAGTAAACGATTATATGCAAAAAATAAATAAAAATGATGTTCCTTAACGGGCGGTGGCCCGAGAACTTGCATGAGTAGCGGTAGGAAAGAGTGATGCAAGTACAGGTCCGCGGACATGTGCATCGCCATGATGTGGCTTGCAAATCGAGGTAACTTCCAGGGAGCGGTCCTGAATTTTTTTTGTTAAACATGAGACAATGCTCTCATAAGGAGATGGAAATTTGAGCCCAGAGGTGTGAGAGGTGTCTCGAACAGGTTCTGGGTGACTTTGAACTGGCAGCTAATGGTGCTACCCATGAATTGTGGTGAAAAAATGTTGAAAAACAAAAAGGGAAAAAACTATGCTATAAGGGACTCATAGTGGTTATATCAGGCATAGACTCTCTTGAGGTGGAGCCCGTTGCATGGCTTCTTCAAGAGTCGACCGTCTGAGTCAGCGAAGAGGTATGCCCCCTTGTCAAGATGAAGGTCATTGGCAAGGCGAGGTGATGGAATATGGTCTTTTATGGAAAGAACCGATTCCACACTATGGTTTAAAGGGAATGGGATAAAATCGGAGGCGATCTTACAGATCTCTCCATCATCGTGTAAGTGGTGCCGTGATAGATCAGGTGGATCTTCCACAAGCGATGAGACGGAAGGGCGACTGGTGCTAGATATCATGAAAATGGAATTGGTTGTGGTTTTGGTGGCCTTGCCCCTAGTCTCTGTTGGAGAAAGAGGGGCATGCCTGGAGACAGGAGGAGTCTATGTTGGACCTGGAGGTAGGTGCAACATAATATCAATTGGCTGGACATGAGTCAACACATCCTGGGGCCTCAGAGGTAGGGTAGGTGGTTCAAGGTACCACACAGGATCTCCCAGTGTGAAATCTTGTAGATTGATGGTTGCCAAGGAAAACTTACTCATGATACCGGATGGTAGGAAAAGGAAAAGGAAAAGAAAAAGGAAAAGGATCATGATGATCAGAAATGAACCCCACTGTTTCCCTAGGAACTGAGGTTGCGGTTGTGGCTGGGGAAACAACGAAATAGATGGGTCTGATGGACCATCGGTGATGGTCAAGATAAGAGGGTCTGTAGAACTAGATATCATGTAAATAGACATGGTGTCTAAAGAAGGAGGTGTGGGGTGAACCTCTTCGATCAAGGTGATCTAAGATTCAAGGGAATGTTGACGGAGATTGGCTAAAGCCATTTGGAACTCGAGAAAGTCTTGACAGTGGTGAGAATAGTGACCATACAAACCACAGAGGGCACAAGCATGGTTTTTTCTCAGTGACTTGTTTCTTACTGTTGGCGCACTTGGAAGCTCAACCATGGGGAGGTTTTCATTTGTATCCATGGTGTCCAAATGTGCATGGATTATAAGAATATGAGGGCATTTCTAAGTTGGATGGCCTTGTTCTTTGCAGACAACGCAAGGTGGGATTTTTCGAGGCTTTGCAGTAGATTTCACATTCTTTCCCCTGGCCCTTTTTGGGTGGGGCGGTGCGGGTGTAGGTGCAGTGGTTTGTTTTTGTGGGCTGGGTGGAGGGTGAGACTCGACCGCAATGGGTTTCACGGTGGTTAATATTACCTAGGGAATTAGCGGTTGAGTGGGTGGATCAAGATACCACACAAGAATTCCCAATGTGAGGTTGGGTAAATTTAAGGTGGCCATTACTGGCTTGCTCATGACACCAGGAGGGGGAAAGAGGAAGGGAATTGTATGGACTGGATATGAGCCCAGATAACTCCTTGATGGTTGTATGTGGGGATGAGGTTATGGTTGCAACTGCGCATAATTCTATGGATATGGATGATGTTGCAGCTGTGTATAATGCTATGGCTATGGATGATGTTGTGGCTGCTGTTGATTTTGTGGCTGCGGACGATGTTGTGGTTGCGATTGGGGCTGCGACTGCGGTTGTTGTTTGGGTGCAATGGTTTTGGATGAGAGCATGGACAAGTACACAATCTCATTTGGCGTCAATGGTGGTGAAACTAAGGGGAAAGGAGCCGTCATGGTGGTATAGGCAAACAACCCAAGGCCCACATTCAATAATGGGGAGGCTGGTATGTTGTCAACCATGGTGTTGACCGCAAGGATAACATTGGAGTGTGTGGTCATCCCTTGCGGATCAATGGTGTTGATCATAGGGATAATGTTGGTGGGTGCCATTAGCCCTTGTGGTTCATGATAAGTAAGTTGATCAACCGTCCTGATTTTCCCTTCATGGGGGAACATCATGAGACGGAAGATAGTTGACACTACCGCTCTCATGGCGTACATATAACTTCTTCCAAGGAGAAGGTTATAGTCCAATTGAGCATTGACAACCTCTATGTCAATCAGAACTATCTTCCCGGCTAATGTGATGGGGATGTGGGGGAGGATTCCTTGGGATTTAGCGGGATGGCCATCATAAGCCCGCAAAGCTGTGGATGATGGTTGTAGAATTGGGGATCCAATTTTCTGCCAGACTAGGGTAGACATAACGCATGTAGATGCCCCATCAACCACTATGCACCAGTGCACAACCAAATTCTGGATAGACATTGGGATTTAAAAGGAAATGGTTGATGGCATGCGCGATTCTCCATTCTCCGTGTCGAATGTGATCAACTTGGAGTCAGAGGGGTCTACGACCCCAAGGGTGGTTACTAAGGCTTTCCGCTATGTTGGGAAATTTTTGAGTACCTCAAGAGCAGACATGGCGGTAGGTGTTTGGGCCAAATCATCCACAATGTTGTAGCTGACAATAGCTATAGTCGTGGCGTTATTGGCAACCCATCGTATGGGGGGGCACAGGAAAGGGGGTAACTGAAGAGGTGCATTGACTATTTTGGACGTAGATGCCACTGATGTGTCAGCGGGTTCGGTGTTGGTTCTGTATTGATTTGGTATGGTTTGTAGATTAAATTCTTCAGTTGTCATAGCTAGCAGGTGGTGAACACTTGTTTTGGTCGTGGGAGGTGCCCCTAGAGCATCGGGATTGGGTTGGGTAGGGGGTGCAGTTGCCACCAATCCTTGGACTGGTAATGAGTTTTGGAGCACCATAGGAGGAGGTCCTTGTGGTGTCGGGTTGGGTTGGGCTTGGTCTGTTGTGTTGGTGGCATGTTGAAACTCATTCCTAATGGCCTGCTTAGCGTGACCCATGAAGGGACACTCGAATGTGTAGTGCCCATAGACCTCACAGAGTGTGCATGGTTGGTTTGTATGCAGCGGGGCATTATGTCTCGGTGCATTTGGTTGTGGAGGATTTTGGGCTGGCCAGTTTGTCACGACATTGTTGGGAGGATTTGTTTGTTGAATGCCTCCCTGTGGTTGATTGTTGCCTTGGTTATGGGGTCGGTTGTTTTTTGCTTTCCCTTGTTCATTATTCAGGGCTGGCTGGTTGGGATGGTTTTGTTGTGCAAACACCTGTCCCAACGGAGCAGGTGGAGCAGGGGCGAGGGCTTGAATTGCTTACACTGGTGGTGCATAGTAGATTTGGGTGGGTGGCAGTGCCACAAATGTGAGCATTAGCCCAGCGTACTGCTGTGTTGGCCAAGCCAAGGCCTAATCCTGCTGCGCTGGCGAAGGTTGTGCGTAAGAAGTTGTGGCTCCGAACTGGGACATCATTCTTGCATAGTCCAGAGTTTGGTTTTGGTAGGCAATACTAGTAGTGTTGCTTGGTTGTGGTGGTATTGCAGGTGGTGTCGGATGGTGCTGTGGTTGTTGGGAGATCGAGCCTATGATGCCATCTGCAACATGGGATGCCTCCGGTGCATCTCGGTAGGAGGTACCCACATGAGGAGCATCTAGAATGACCGTGTAAAGGTATCCAGACTGTGGATAAATTAGATTGAACTGCTGGGCTTTCAAGATGGCTTCTTCTTTGAATTGAGGACGTTCGGATGTGATGTCCTTTGCTATAGGTGGGAGAAAGGTTTTGAGAAACCAATCCATAGGACGATCCTGTCCTCAAGTTGGATATTACACAAACTATGGAGTTGCCACCACTCATGGATGTGGTTGGTTATGTGGGTCGCAGTAATTTCCTGGCAAGATAACAAGATCTCCACCCCTTCGTCATATCTGACGGGGAGTTGGAAATATTGCAGGAACATGAAAGCCAGGGAGTTGAAATCTAGGTACTTCTATTGTAGTAGTTCAATGTACCACTTGGCTGCAGCACCTATGAGGGTGCGTTGGAATAGTCTTAGTCTGATCGAATCATCTACGATGTTGTTTGATGAGCACCATAGATGAAACGTCATGATGTGGTTTTGGGGGCACTCCCCTGCTTTCCCTTCAAACTTGGGAATATCTGAAGACAGTTTGGTTGGGATGGGAGGCCAAAACATTTGATGGCAGATAAGGTCATTTGTTAACCGGGCATGATCAGGCAAGTTGAGATGTGCCATGAAAGGGAGGTTTGACCCTAGGTTGATGTGACATGGGGCAGCCATGGTGGTGTGGTTTGTAGGTGCATAAGGCACCTACATATATGGGGGTACTTGTGGTGCCATTATAGATGGGTCAATTCCCCCAAGTGTGGTGGGAGGGATAGTGTGGGTGGAAGGGCCACTACCCCCATGTATGACAGGAGGGGCAGTGTAGGTGGAAGGGCCACTACCCCCATGTGTTGCAGGTGGGACAGCTTAGGTGGTCAATATGGGTGGTGGCAGCTAACTTATGATAGTTTGCATGACCATGCCGGGGCCACCTGCAGGGTTGTTGGTGATAGTTTGTGGTGTGGACATGGGTCCACTAGCAATTGCTATGCTGAAAAATGGATCCGGGTTTGCACCAGCCATGGGGCTTAATGGTGCAGTGTGCAGGTTTGGTTTAGACTGATATGGGTCTAAATTTGAATTAGAGGCTGTGTGGCTTTTTGATGGTGTGGGAGTTCATCGAGAATGGTCTCAACGATGTCGGTTTAATGACCCGAACTGTGGTGGTTCACCTCTTAGGCGTGAGGAAGAGCGTGAGAAATCAATTGTGTTAAATTTGAATGTCAAACTGGTGGTAATGATTATTGGACCCCGGTTTCAATGGATTCCTATTGGCTGCAGGTGGTCACTCAGCCACCAAGACTACCAGAAGACAGCGCTTGGCTTTTTCGTCACGGGTGTGCTACTCAATCGGTGGGGGTCGTTGCCCATTTCGCTTGGCAATTCCTCTCAAAGGCCAACTACTTTGGGGTTCTCATGGTACTCCTCACAATGAGTTTCTAGGCTGATCCCAAGTACTTCCCATGGTTAAGGCAGTTAGGGACTTATGTCCTCAAAGACTGCATATTTTTAACTTAGTGTAAATTTGTAAATTTTACTGGCTCTCTCAGTGTCATGAACTGAGTTGGGTTGATTTATATGGTATGGTGTGTATGTCTTTTTGTTTTTCTATTATATCTGGTGGTTGCAAATGGTTTATGAATATTCCACAGAGTTCATATCATTGTGGATGAAAGTAGTAAATAGTAATCAGAAAAAAAAAAAAAAAAAATAAATAAAATAAAATAAAATAAAAAAAAAACAATTTAGACATGTACCATTTGTAATCCTGAATCATGACAGCCTGACTAGGTGACTACCTTACACCTATATTCTTCTTCAACTAGGAGAAGGTGTTGGGATCTCAACACAATGGGACTAATCCCATCCATATATCCACAGGTCACCCTCTGGATGCAAGGTTGGTCAACATGAAGGACGCTAAGTGTTGTGAGAAACCCTCCTTCTCTACCCCCTCTACCTTCCAAGTCACCCGTTTTTAGTGGCTTTGAACAATATTAGGTGAAGTGCATATTGCTATATGAGCTTTGCCCTTCATCTTATCCCAGAATACCCTGAAGGGTGATGACTGGGTAGAGGAGGAAGGGTTAGGCAAGATGTTGATTTTAAGTGGATTTTTATTCAAACCATGTTCATTAACCCATTCAGCATTAATTTACACTTTGCTTTACACTTTGTTCTGTAAATGAAATGGACATAAACAGAAATAAAAACAGAAATAAAAGCAATTCGGATGGACAGAGGTGGATGAGCCACACTGACGGTCCTTAACTATTAAAAAATCCAATTCTGAGTGACAGATCGCACGTTTCGGGTCAAATGTGGCGAGGGGGTCGCCAAATGTTTCCAGAAATAGGAGAGGGGGTCGCTCAAATTTTGCAGACAGAAGCGGGTTGTCTTTTGTAAGGGGGTTGCACCTTTCAGGGGTAAAAGGGTGACCTGGTTGCACCTGTGAGGCCCAAATGAGAAACATGGTCCCCTATTTGGGCCCAATAAGTGCGACTTGCTCCGAAAGGTGAGATTTTTTTATCCTGAGTCAGATCTAGCCGACAGTAACCTGTACTGTGGCCAAATGGACTCGGATTTTCCTTGTGGAGGCTCAGCAGTAACAAAAACTGTACATAAACAAGATTTTAAACTAGATTTGACAAAAAAATTGACCTAGGGAAAAAAACTAAACTAAAGCTTGAAAATTTTAAAAAACAGTCCCAGGGATCCTATGGGATCAACTTGGTATGGTCGCCAGTTCTGTAGGAGGGATTTCTCCCTTGCTACAGGGCAGGAATGGCTACCTTCTGTCTATAGGATGGAAGGATAGGTTCTTGGCAATAAATGCAAATAAAAATGGAACTGAAAGAAAGCAAAGGACAGAAAAGAAATGGAATGGCTGGAAACCCCTCTGCAAACAATGTTAGGGTTTAGCTCCAACAACCTGGAAACAAATGTTAGAACCAAAATACCTGCAAAAACATGTTAGAAACAAACCTGCAAATAAACCATGGATTAGAAAACAAATGAATACTAAAGCAAATACATAAAATAACACTAGTATACCTTCTCTTAATGGAATGGGTCACCATGCCCTAGCTTGGAGAAGCACCTCTCTTGGATGGGGGAGCTATGGCTCAATGGAGGATGGAGGAGAGGGGGTGTGGGTGGCTTGAAAGGAAAAGGGTCTCAAGGCATCCACTCGAGCAGCATAACAGTATGCAAGGGAGAAGTGTTTTGATAGTGACCCCCACCCCTCTATTTATAGCTTTTTGGGGGCTTTTTAGGGTTTTAAGCCCATGGTTGGGGCTTTAGCCCCTTCCACCCTATCTTTAGCTCCTTTTGGGGTTTTTAGCTCCTTTGAGGG
Organism: Pseudotsuga menziesii; assembly: GCA_001517045.1. Lineage (NCBI taxonomy): Eukaryota > Viridiplantae > Streptophyta > Pinopsida > Pinales > Pinaceae > Pseudotsuga > Pseudotsuga menziesii. The sequence goes on along the minus strand of LPNX010458866.1, from coordinate 325,419 downwards.
GTTTTAGCCCCTTTTTGGAGGCTTTAGCCTGTAGGAGAACTATTTAGGCTCTTTTTTGGGGTTTTTAAGCCCTTTTTCTCATTCTTAATCCTTTTTGAGGGTGTGAAGGTCCAATGGGGTGAAATGATGGTCGTGCATGGGTGTCCTTGGGTGGTGTAGGCCATGTAGAGATGAGTGAGGGATTTTTTGGGTTAACAAGTATTATGTGGTGCTCTTGGTGGTACTATGCAAAACTTCATAAACTAGTCCAGCACGCGATGCCTTAGAGTCGTGATTAGATGTGCTTTCTTTAATTCTGCGTTCTAAACTAAGCGAACTATCCAAACAGCTTCATAGATGAATCAATGTTGCTTTGGATCTTCTGCTCCATTTCCATTGAATGTGGGTAAGAAAATATCCGCCCCAACCATTGAGTTGCCATCGGGGTTATCTGGTAAATAATTTAATGGAGGTGTCTCCTCCTGCGCACTAGTCGTAGTGCTAGCACTATCAGTATCAACAATTCTTTCAGGAGATGAGGCTCTATACCTTACCTCTGGTGATACTCCTGGTGTGATGTAGTTGTGTCCTGACCTTGGTGTCTCGAAAGTCTCGTCAGAGTCTTCTTCTCCTTCCGAAATCGGGCTATATTCCTCCTCTTCGTCTCAAGATCCTTCGTCTACCTACAATTGAAGTTTGTGCTCAGTCTCTTCGAACAAAATAGGAGCTCATCGACCTTCCTCTGTCTTTCTTCTCTTGCCTGATATGAATATCCTTCCACTCCTTAGGAATCTAGCCTCTAGTTCAGGTTCTGTACTTCTTGGGAACATCTCAACTCACCATTTCCCATTTTCTTGGCATGTCATCTGAGACATAGCCTTTCTCTAAGGTATGTGACTCAACGACTCAACTGCAAGATACCCTTCTCATAAATGATCATTTTGATCCATGTACTGAGAGATAACAAACATCTTCTTCGGGGTCCTTGGGAAAAATTTCTTTCAACCTCACTATATGAGGTTATAGCCTCTACTGCAAAACTCAGTAATATATCCTTGCAAAATACTGTCAACCCAAAAATCAACAACTCTAGAGATGGTGTTACTTACACTGGTTACTTCGCACACCAACTGATCACTCCACTCGACTGCTTCTCTTCTCTGGAAATTCGTCTGCCTTCTTGCCAATCTTGACAACCACCCATGCAGCACAATCGGAAACTTTGTGAAGAACATGAATATCAGTGTATATGTACTGGTCCACCCAATATTCTATGCTCAATAGCAATCCTGTGCTCTCCTCTTGTGTGAATTCTAGCACCTTAGACTCCATCCAGTCCTCTATCTCGGTCTTCATTGGATGCCACAACATTTCCCTCGACTCAAATGATTAACGGTCCCAAAAATGGAACCATTTGTCGACCTCTTTCTCCTTCTTGTCTCAACTCGTGGTTCAACAACAACACAATACCGATAAGACACCAAAATACATTGGCTTGACAGAGAAAGATCAGTTGGCAATGCCCATGAGGCAGGCATAGTCTCACCCAAGATATCTTAATGTGTAATTGCCAGAACCATGTTTCCGCAGTTGGTGAGGAATTATAGTCCCTTGGCGCGTAGCCAATGCGCTCGACAAAGACGATGGGATGGAGTCCTTCACTCTGGGACAGCGGCACAACCATGTGTGACAGGCCACCCACGCAACACGACCTTGTCCTTAAACTCAACAACTGGCGCAACAGTGTGACGCAGCTAATTCCTTGTACTTGACAGCTAGTGCATGAATTATATTTTAACTTAGCATCTTAACCATGAACTCATACACAATAGTCCAACAATACTCTTAAACAATCATTCATTCATACTACAACATAAATTCAACAACAACTTTAACTGTAATAATTTAAGATAAGCAAACATTCACATAAAAGTTCGCCATTCAACAACATTCATCCATATAACACAGGAAATAATGTGGAAACCCATCTGGGAAAAATAACCAAGGTGCTCTTCATCTGGCATGAGAAATATAGGTAGCACCTTGCAGCTTGCAACTTGTAGACTATTCTTAAGATATGTCTTTCTAACTCAATCTTCTTGCTCTTATGCTCTTTGGTTTATTCTCTATCTACTCCTACTGATCCACACACAACCTGGATCGACTCTTCTACTTTACTAGTGGTCTGAGCACACAACTGCAAGATCCGCGGCTCAACAGCCTTCTACTTCTACTAGACTCCTCTCTGAGTCAACTACTCAACTAATAATGAACTATACCGAATCTAACTGAGCGAATGAACTGAACAATGAACATCCAACAGAACTTACCAAACCGACTGAACCCTTATACAGAGTGGGTTCCTCCTATTTATAATAATTACAAGACCACGCAGGGTCGATTGAGTACAGATCGGTTATTACAGACTTACGTAGCTACAAAATATCTCTATTACAATGTATGTCGGCCCATACCTAGCCATGAAAGTCCTGTAATGCATTAACCACAGCCTTAACTAGCCGCGGAAACGTCTTTCAGCCTTCTGCACCAGTCATAACTATCCACAAAATTGTCCTTCCATCTTTTGTTGGTTCGTCCTTCTGCAGTATTCCTTGACTTTCGCCTATCCATCGTTAACTCTTCTACCTGCCTCTTCCACCGAATCTGGATTTGCTTTTCCTCGTCACACCAACCCTATCACAGCTTCCTCTACTTCTGTGTCTTCTTTCCATTCTTATCGTACCTTTCTCCTCCACGCACATGTTTTATCTTTCCTGCGTCGGTTCACTTGTTTCCTTCTTGACCTACTTTTCCCTTGTCACGCGCGCACTTTTCCTCCTTTGCTTTCATGTCATATTCTTCCTTGTGCACTTTTCCTGGTCCAACATTGATGACGGGAGTCACACCAGAGGAATTTTCAACAAGTCAGAAGAATCAGTTGGTGGTTAAGGCTTCATATTTCCAGTTGATTGTTGGCTAGCTATATAAACTAGGACCAGAAGATATTTTGCGATGATGTGTCCTACCGCATGAACAAGGAGATATTTAAGAGGAGGCCCATGTGGGAGTTGTTGGTGGACACTATAGAGGATGAGCTACTACGAGAAAGGTGCTTCGCGCAGGGCTCTGGTGGCCCACTATACATAATGATGCGACAGATTATGCGCGGAGTTGCGATATCTGTCAACGCACTGGAAAACCATCACGACGGGATGAGATTTCACCGGTACCATAAGTCACATTACAGCCATTTGAAAAATATCCATGGACTTCGTGGGTCCAATCAACCCACCTAGGAAGAGAACTGGTGCATGGTACATAATCACAGCGACGAACTATTTGAGGCGGTGGGCGGAGGACGCACCCGTCGTGGATTGCACCGCTGCGACATCAGCAAGATTCCTGTTTGAAAACATTGTGACATGGTTTGGATGTCCAAGGATATTGATGAGTGACCAAGGAAGACACTTCATAGAATACATAGTAAGCATGCTGACAGAGGAATTACAAATACAGCACAAGAAAAGTTCCCCATATCATCCACAGGCGAATGGAACAATAGAAGCTTTCAACAAGATATTGGACCATGTGCTTACAAAGTTATGTAATGCTAACTGGGATGACTGGTACTTGATGATTCCAGCATTGTTATGGGCATATCGCACCACTTGCAAGAGATTGATGGGGAAAACATAGTTCAAATTGGTATATGGGAAAGAGGTGGTCATGCCTATGGATTACATCATTCCCAGTCTGCGCATTGCTGCAGCGACAGGCATGGATGATGAAGCAGTGTTAGAAGAGCATGTGGAGAAGTTGATACAGCTTGCGGAGGAGCGCATTATTGTAGGATTCCACCAGTACCTCAAGAAGGATTGACAGAAGGCTTGGCAAGATCGCCACATAAAGAACAAATAATTTCAGCAAGGAGATTTGGTGTTGTTGTATGAAAGCAAGTTCATTAAGCATCTAGGTAAGTTAAAGATGCATTGGTTAAGTCCATACCTTATTAATTCTATTACTTCTGGAGGCACAGTTCAGCTACAATAGTTAGATGGAGCAATGCTACCAAATCTTGTAAATGGTAGTTGACTGAATCCCTATAGGACAAGGCTGTAACCGCGCCATGCGTAAGACACTGCGCAATGAAAAAAAAAGTAGATAGGATCATGCATGAACAGAAGGCTCACCAAGAGGAAGTGGTTGTGCAAGAGTAGGAGTTAGTAGCACAGTTAGGAGGTCATGTTGTGACAGCCGCAGGGTTGTGAGTAGACGTCAAATCAGTAATCAATGAAGAAACTTAAAAGTAGTTAACTGATGGCACTCATGGAAGTGACGCGTAATGATGGTTGATCCGACCTTTGGGTTGGAATAATTGACGACAAATTCAGGTAGTTAATGAATGATTTGGTCATGATGATCGAATTTATTTCATAATGATGAAGTATGAGTTGATTTGGTGCTATAAGAGGAAGCTTACTATGGTCAGAAGACACCATTCTATAGAGTTGAATTACGTTGAGTTGCAAATTTACCGAGTTGTCGAGAGAGCTGTTGAGAAAAGCTGAGAAGATTAAGGAAGTCATTAAGTCTAGAGAGGGTACAAGCTTAGTAAATCTAGAAGGGAATTGGTGTGGCGTGTAGAGAAACCAAGACACTGTAGATATTTTGAGTGAGCGATATTAACCGCTCAGACCAGTTTCAATTGAGGAAGAAGTCGCCAGTATGCAAGCTGGTTCATCAATGAAGAGGAAGGCACATAAGCCTAGATCTCCAGTGCCACAGAAGAGACTAACCAAAATGGCCACAATGTCGCAAGGATATAAAATTGCACAGACAGGGCCGTCAAGCCCTGGAGTGATGGAATTTTTTGCTAAAATAGGGGTGTCTATTAAGGACATCCCTGGATACATCCCCCCTAGTCGGCCTGGTACACAGGCCAAGAAGCCCACGAAGAATCAGAGATTCTAGATCCGTATGCCAACGATACCACACGGGATGGTATGCACTTCTGATATTGTGCATGCTCTGATGCAGATTAAGTATGAAGACCACGACCTGCTTACAGTTGTGGATGTCGCAAAGGAGCCATATCTACCAGTGGTATCAATAGAAGGTGCCCTGATAGAGCGCATTCCGCATCACTGGGCAAGAGGACTAGACAAAGCTAGATTTCTCAGGTTGATCAATATGCCGCACTTTGGGTGGCCAACTGAGGTGAATGCATGTGTGAAAAAACTTTTGGCATGTTTCCATGGTGGGTATTTACAGTTAGAGGCTGTTAATGAAGTGATTGATGTCGCCGCAAAAGAAATGAAGAAATCAGCACATGAAGGATTCATCGAGGTACAAGATAAATTGGATTCTGTTTAAAATGTCATTTTGAAACAAGCACCAAAGAGCACAACTGTGCAGGAGTACTCATCAATCAGCACCGAGTCGTGGGCCAAGAATGTTCAAATTACCTCAACTACGATTGATGCCGGACGGGAGGACTTGAATACCTCCATGTAGCAACTACAGAATGTTGCATTGGATATCAATAGACTATCTACCCAGACTTTGGTATACATGCAGCAGGTCGCCAACCAAGAGTTGGTCGATAGGCAGAAGAACATCAACGACCATTACTTACGGTCGCAGGAGAAAGAAGAAGTAATGCAAAAATAGGTAGAAGAGTTGTGTTGTGCCAAAGAGAAGTTAACCGAAGCCAAAGCACAAGAGATAGAACTACTAAAGAATGCACACGAGGAATTAAATACGAAAACTGCAGAAGAGATCACACATTTGAAGAAGGAAACCGATTGCCTCATTGTCGAGAAGGCATATTTTTTTTAATAGCCAAGTTGAATTAGAAGGGGCAGTAGCAAACGCCTACCAGCATATCTTGGAGAGCACCACAGAGCTGGATGTGGTAGCTAGAGCGAATAAACTTGGAGCCGTTATTGCGTAGCTATGGAGAAAAACCAACATTTTGGACTCTTTGATACACCCGTCCACGCCACCGGAATAGATAGCCACGAGGAAGGGCGAGATAGAAGAGCTAACCACATAGCTCGATGAGTTAGAGTAGGATTCCAAGAAAATCACAGATGCCACTACGCAAGTTTGGGGCAGCATAGTCTAGGACGAATAGCTAGAGTGACTAACTGCACAGTTGCAAGAAGTGGACGGGAAATTGGAAACCCTGAAGACGTCACTCAAAGAAATTCCATTTATGATGCATTTCACCAAGGCACTGAAACTAAAGAAGTTGCAGCATCAAGTCACAAGAACAAGAGAAATTCAGCAGCGGTGTAGTGCATAGTTAGACGAGTTCCAGGAGATTGGAGTGCAGCTATAGGTAAAAGAGGTCTCTACGCTCCAAGCCACACAAGAAGGAAATAAAACAATTGCTTCAAAGATGGTTGAGCACCCTATCAACCATGATCTGATGGTGAGCCAGGAGATTACTGAACGGGTCAAGGAGTAGGTCAAAGCGATAACTCAGCAATTTGTGATTTCAAAGCCAAGATTGCTAAGTTTACCATGTCCAGTTAAGCGTGGCTCGAGGGAGAGCCAGAAGATTGTGTTGGGGGCCTTTTGGCATGGGTTTTGGGACAAGTCATCCGCGTAGCATCATGGATGTTGCAGAAGCTCAAAAGACACTGCACAAGTGAAATATGGTGCACAAGGCAAAAGACAGAATATTTTGAATATTTTATGTCACTTTTTGTACTTTAGACCATATTTTGCGGATACTGGTCATTATTTTGTAGAATCAGTTAGAAGTTAGCTAGGAAATCGTCCAAGTGGACCATGAATGTAAAGGCACAAGCCTATAAATAAAAGTAGAATTGCAAATGTTGAGGATATACAGAAGTAAGAGTTTGATGCCATAGATACTTGGAGACTCAGGGAAGCAATTTCTTGTTCTTGTTGAATTGTTGCATGTTTTGAACCTGTGGATTATTGCGCAGAAGTAATATGATAAGACTGAAGTTGATCTGAATTGTTGTTTCTTTTATCTTTTTCTGCCTCACTGTTTCAAAAATCCAATGGTGAATGGAAATTGAATGTGCAGCATGGATCTATGATGCGATGTTTCCTGCTTTTAAATGATGTTATCTATCTAGATATGTTTGCGCAACAGTATGATAGTTTCAGTTATGCATGAACAATGAGATCTATTAAGAGAAATGATGAATGGTCATGTTGGTTATTAAGTAACTAGTCAGATATGTTAGATAAGTTGATGAATTTTCAATGCACATAGTCCTCTTCTATTCAACGGAAACTTGGTTCCGACAGCTCTCCCTTGAACATCTTGGGTGAGACTTCATTTGCTTTGGTGGTGTTGTCGGGAAGGGTAAAACATGTCTGGGTCGGTGCTAAGGGAGATCGCGGTGAGTTGAGCATCAACAAAGTGGGAACCCCTATTGACTGGTTTTGTTGGCTGGTTTTGCACCAACAGAAGTAAACCATCAAGTTTGGTTCAAGTGATATCAAAGTGGATTTTTCATGGGATTGTGACAGACTATATTACTAATGTTCACTAGTAGCAACAAATTTTTTTGAACCAATCCCAATTACTGACTTCAATGTAATACAATTATTCTTAGTCTAGAGAGTTATGCCATAGATTTTTAAGGGTGAATTAAATGTTTTATGGGTGAATTAAATTTGGTATATCATTGTTAGTAAATGAGGTTTATATCAATGAGTGCCATTACTCATAGTCAGATAAATAGTTGCAACACATGTGTAAGGAAGAGGAAGAACCATTGATGGAGGGAACAAAGGATTTGGAAAAAATATGGAGGAAGGCCTGCAAATAGATTTGGTTGAACACTAATTGAGAGGGTGACCATGGCTAGTTGCATACTTGGAGTCAAGCCACCGATCTAAGGTGGCCTAGTACCACCCAAGTAAATCCAGTGGGAAGTTGTAATTGTTACAACTGATTTTACCACACATGGTGGATCACACCTTTATGGCCTTCCATGTCCCTCTGCAGACTCTTTGGACCCCATGGACCATTTTTATACCTTTGATGTTTCTAAGATCATCCCTAAAAACATGTCTTATTTGATATACACAACTTTTAAACCTATTCTCGTGTATATACGCAGATTTGACTCTTAAACCTGCGTACATCGAGATGTGTGCAAAAGGCCAAATATTTTTGGAGTTTTCCTTGATGTGGATCCAAATCACTTGTCTCTTGGCCTTCCATATGCCTTGATATCGCTCGGATTCGACCTTCCATTACCCCATTGAAGCACTATATAAGGAACCCTTTGGATACATTGAAGAGGAGGAATTGAAGAGCAAGAGAACTATAGTCCATTGTTGCCGGAGCTTATACTTGGGCCTGCATCCCTTTGTACCTTGGAGCACTTTGTGTTCTTCCCAAGCTTGTCTTTTCTTGTGAGCTTGCTATCGAGAGATGGAGGATTGAAGTGGTGGAGCACTCAGTTTCTTCAATTCGCAGACGTGCCGACAGAGGTTGTCACTATTGTAATCTCTATTTTATATTAATAGAAATATCTTTCCCTATACAATAATGTGTATTTAAATGAGTATTGAATCCATGGATGCTTTTAAATGCTTATATGTTGTTGCTTATATATACTAGAGTAGGTCTAACACAATTATATATAGCATGCTTGTCTTGTTTGTTGAATGTTGAGATAGCAAATTACTTATACAAGCGAGAGTGGAAAAGCTCAATAGGGATCTACATCAACCATCCGGAATAAGGTATGTATAGAGATCCTTTAGTGTTAGATGTTTGGTTTCTCTTACATATAGGAAAGGATTGATTTCTGTGGTTACACTGTCTGTTGCGGTACCCCAAGCCATAGGAATTTTTCTTCGTAATAGAATTGGTGACCATAATTGAAGCTAAGGGCCTCAATAATTGGTTACGAACCTCCGCTTATTATGTATGGGAGTCTCAAGCCTCTCCTAGGCGAGACAAACCTACTTCATTTGGGAGCTCACATATTCTACCCTTGCTTGCTTGTGATTTGGCTTTACATTATATAGGTGTATGCCTTGTGCATGCTAGTTTGTCTAGGGTTTGCGTAATTAGATAGAGTCTTTTTCATTTTTTGAGTCATTGTGGATTCGGGTGCGGCACTTCGCCATTATCACCATTTAGCAGGACTTCCACCTTCCACATCTCCTCTTCCTTTGGGAGAGAGAAATAGACTGTCCGGGCGGACTACTTATCACATTGATTCACACACAATGGGAGATCATGAGGATGAGATTCCTGAGATGTCCTCTCCACCTCAAGATGTTGGGGAGGAAGATATTATTCCTGTATATGATCCTTCACCTGATATACCTTCATATTCCAGTTATGATCCCTCATTCACAGGTCCTCGGTATTGGTTGTCGAGCGATGAGACTCACCATGAACCCATAATCACTAGTCATGTTAGTTACGGCATGCTTGATATCCCTGCATGTGATCTGGTACATCATGCCGAGTCATAAATTGAACCTAGCACTACACCTGGGGGCATTCCCATTGCTTTTTGTGCAGAGAGATTTGGGAGCACTAGTCACATTCCACCTTCCATCCCAACGGTGGAAGATACCTCACATGTTCGTCCTAGGCCTAATGTTAGTAGTCATATGCAGGTACCGGAACCAAGATGCGTGACCATAGGGAATACCATTTATATCCCTTCACATGTCCCTTTGGCCTCTATTCCTACTCCTTCAAATGCATTTTTGACAACCCTTCCTCCCCCTCATTCACGTGGTCCTTTGGGTCGAAACATTGCTACTAGTCATGTTCATACTATGACATACAATAGTTTCTCAGAGTCAAGCATATCCTATTGTCTCAGGAGGTCATATTCTTGTTTCTGGATCGTCTTATAGTCCATCACATGACATTCCCCATATACCTACTTATGGATCCTCTCATGGGATATCCCATAGGACATTTTATGGAACTTCTCATGCACCATATTATGGACCGCCAATATGGACAGAGTTATCAACCTTATGGGTACAGGTATCAACAACCCACTTACTCCTCTAATTATGGCTTTGTAGCACCACCTAATCAAGGTTCACAACATCATAATGCTTCCATGCAGCCCTCTACAGGTCAAACGGGAGGAGGATATTATGGACAAGGCCATGGTATTTGAAGTAGTCAGCCTTATATGAACCAAAAATATCAGGGAGCATGGCATAGACCAACTCAACCTAGACTCCCTTTCCTCACAACGTTAAATTTACCTGACTTATCGAGACTAATGAACGATCCAGTATTTTATGACCCGGCTTGGCCGGCTATCCCTACCAAGCTTCCTCGGAAATTCCCAAGTTCAAGGGAAAACCAAGAGAAGATCCTAGTGAACATGTCCCTACCTTTCACCTTTGGTGCTCTTCCAACTCTTTACATGACGATTCTATCCATTTAAGGCTATTTCAACGCACCCTCAGAAGGCCTGCAGCGAAATGGTACATAGAGTTACCAAAGGGGGCATTCGTTTTGTTCGATGACCTTGCTATGACTTTCCTCAACCACTTCCAGCTACCAATGCGTTATGACATTGGTACAAAGCTCTTGTCAACATTTCAACAGGACAAAGCCACACATATCTCGGACCATATCCAAGAGTGGCATAGATGGAAGAGGTTGATTAAAGCTTTCATACCGCCAGAGTTTCTCCTTGAGTGGTTCCTTAAATCGTTGCTACCTTATATCGCAAAGGATGTTTCTACATCCAGAGTCCAGAATGAGGAACAAGCAATTTTTAGGGCACATGAACTAGATTTGATTTATGCTCAATCCAGGCTATTATATGATATCATATCTAAAGCTCCGCGTTCTAGTTTCGATCCCAAGATCAAACTTGTACCACATGCCGAAGGCATTGTGGGATGTACAAGTGCCAAACCTGTGGACTCGGTTATGAAACAAGTGATTCAATTGTCTATTAACCAATCTGCATCAGGACAAGCTATGTCTTTGTCTCAACCTACCCAAACAGCGAGTGTACTTTCTGTGCAATCGTTGGACCAGAAGGGAAACCAGCAGCTCGAAAGGAATAGGAAAAAGGGTAAAAACAATCGTAAGGGTGGGAATAAGAACGAAAATTCCAATGTTAATGACAAGAATGAACATAATGCTGGGGGGGACAAGTAGTCTAAACGTAAGGTTAAGTTTCCTTGCAAGTTGTGTAAGGATGACCATCTCACTCACTTGTGCCCTCGTATGGAAGACGCCTCGAGGTTCATAGCATAAGGCCCAGCTGTGCTGACCAATCCTTTACCCCATAATCAAAATATGAACTCAAGGACCCATGATCCTCATTCTGTATCGGGTGGAGATCAATATCTGTTGGAATCCAGTACTGATCATGGTTGCATCAACATGGTACGTGCTACTAAGGTTGTGACTCATGCGAAAGACTATGGTTCGTCACAACCAAACCTTGGGAAAGAACCTCCTCCTACCGAGAGTCCTTTGCATATTGAAAATCCTATGGATAAACCTGAGAGTGTACCTCTCATTCCTAAGGGATTCTTAAAGTGTTTGGGGCACAATCCTAATGCTCTAGCCACCCAAAAATATTCTGTTGTCGAGGATTTGGGCCACACTCTTTATGCGATGTATGCGCTTGAATTTCTTCAGAGTTGTCTGTCGCAAAGGAAATATTTGCTTTCTTCTCTTGGGGTGAATGATGATAACTCTTCTTCCGTCATCAAATTTGAAACCATGGGACTATAGTCTCGCTTGCCTTACTACATGTCTCTCTTGATTCATGTGGAATGTCTTAACATGACCGTCAAACGCACTGTGATTGACGAAGGCGTTGTTGCTTTTGTGATGTCTTTTTCATGTTGGAAGGGTTTGGGTTCTCTCGAGTTGTCTAAATCCGCTACCATGTTGACTGCCTTTGATGTTACATCATTTCGGCTGCATGAAATTCTTCCTTCTCTTAAGGTCTGTTTGGGAGGGAAGACCATCGCGATCGAGGTCGAGGTGGTTGATGCGCCCCTTGATTACAATATTTTACTGGAATTGGATGTATAGTATGCAAGCCATATCCTCTTCTCTATTTCTAGTTGTATGCTTCCCGTTTAATGGGAATATTTTTACGATTGATCAAACATCATTCAAAAATCCGAGTGTTAGTGCATCGTCGGGAGCTTCGATTCCGATTATCGACCAGTCTCAGTCGTCAACTGGGAGTGTGGGTGTAGGTATGTATCCATCCCTTATAGGGACATTTAGTTGTCCTGCACCCATCCTTATGATTGGATGTAGTGTCGATGGGGCTTCATCTTCATTGAATTCAGTGTCTTTTTTCACTTTCCATATGGAAGATCCTCGAATTCTTCCTACACTGAGTCTTTCGAACAGACCTATCAAAATGGACGTGTCGTTGCCTACAGCTATGATTGCATAGCAAGAAAATATTGATTGTGTTGCAAATCCTAGTCCTTCCTCTTCACGGACAGAGGAGGAGGACCCATATGTACTACCTGCATGGGTAGTTGAGTCTTCTCATGCACATGACTGTCTTGATAGTGTTTTTCTGTAAGATGAAGCTATTATTGAGGCCATGTCTGGGGTTGATCCACCTTGGGAAGAGTTACATCATAGATCTTATTTTCTTCCTAAGCTTAACCGTTTGGAGAATAAGGACTTTAGGGAGATTCTTAGCAAGAATATTGGTAGTCTCGTGGTTCCATTAAGCTCTCCTGGTCAGATGGCTGATGGGAACATGGCGAATATATCACCTACGATTCCTATCAATATCTCTCGTGATCCTGGCAAGATTGAGAATGTCTATATTGGGGCAGAATGTTCCCATGCTAAGATTATGGAGTATATAGAGTTGTTCAAAGAGTTTCGTGATATATTTTCTTGGTCATACGAGGAAATGCCAGGTATCGACCCTCGCATTATTGAACATGAAATTAAGACTTATCCCAATGCCAAACCTGTTCAACAACATTTGCGTGTGGTGAATCCTAGAAAAGCACCCATGATTAAGTCTGAGATAGAAAAGTTGTTGAAAGCCGGATTTATTTATCCCGTTCCCTTAAAAGAGTGGGTTTTAAACCCCGTTCATGTTGATAAGAAATAGGGAGTGATCCGTATATGTACTGATTTCCATGATTTAAATCATGCATGTCCTAAGGATAATTTTCCCACACCATTTATTGACCAGATTTTGGATGAGTGTGCAGGAAGCGAGGTATTTTCCTTCATGGACGGCTTTTCTAGATATAATCAGATTCAAATTAAACCCGAGGATCAACACAAAACCGCATTTATTTTTCCTTGGGGTATGTTTGCATATCGGAAGATGCCTTTCGGTCTTAAAAATGTCGGAGCCACATTTCAGTGTGCTATGACCTTGATTTTTCACGATCTCAAATCGATTATTGAAGTATTTTTGGATGACTTAGCTGCTCATTCTCGGCTAAGAGTGCATCATTCCTACCATTTGATATTAGTATTTGAAAGGTGCCGCCACTACCAGGATAGGTTAAATCCTTATAAGTGCATCGTTTGCGTGAAGTCAGGTCGCTTGCTAGGATTCATTGTTTCCAAGGAGGGTATAAGAGTCGATCCCTTAAAGGTTGAGGCAATACTTCAATTGTCTCCCCCGAGAAATATTAGACATTTTCAATGTTTGCAAGGCATGGAAAACTTCTTACAGAGATTTGTGGTTAACTTTGACAATTTGACTAAAGGCTTTATGCATCTTTTGAAGAAGGACACTAACTTTTGCTGGGATGAGCGAGCCCAGGAGTCCTTTGATGCTCTTAAGCGAGCCTTAGCATCGGCCCCCGTGCTTAGTTCACCCGACTATAGCCGTGACTTTTTGATTTATGTGTCCGCGTCCATGGAGACGATTGGTATGGTTTTGGTTCAGGAGGATGAGGAGCTCCATGAGCATGTCATATACTATTTGAGACGGAACCTTATAGATGCAGAAATTCATTATTCCCATGTGGAGAAACTTGCCTTAGCTACCGTTCATGCGGTTCAGAGATTGAGACACTACATTCTCCTTCGCCAGACCTTGGTAGTATCTCATGTCAATCCATTTTAGTTCGTCCTCAATAAAAGGATGATCGGGAGAAAGTATAATAAATGGATTGCTATTTTGCAAGAATTCGATCTCGAGTTTGTTTTGGCAAAATCAAGAAATCGTTAATTTTTGTGGAGCTCATTTTTGATTTCCCAAGTGAGGAGGAGGAGGAAGTTTATGAGGATACGTTTGTCGATGAGCATATCTTCCTTATCTCAACTTTGGATCCATGGTGTGGGTATATTATCATATATTTACAAACATTGAAGGTCCCTAGTCACCTTTCACGGGATGAGCGACAATGATTATGCCACATATCTAAGAACTACCTTATACTGGGTAACACTTTATACCACCATGGGGTAGATTCCATTTTACGTCGTTGTTTAACCCATGAGGAGGCTGAGGTTGTGTTGAATGATTGCCATGGAGGGGCATGTGGTGGTCATTTATCTGGGATTTCTACAGCCCAAAAAATATTGAGAGCGGGATATTTTTCCCGTTGATCTTTAAAGTTTGTGTTAATGCGGTCAAGAAGTGTCACCCTTGCCAGGTGATTGCACGCAATATGTGCTCACATCCTGCCTTGTTACATCCAAATATCACCACTGGTCCCTTCACCAAGTGGGGGCTTGACTTCATGGCTTGCAACCAATCTTCAGAAGGGGAACATCATCATATTATAGTGGTCGTTGATTATTTCATGAAATGGGCTGAGGATATGCCCATGATTAAATCCAACGGTGAGATGGCTGTACATTTCATATTCAACCAAATTATTACTCGGTTCGGTATTCTGAAGGAGTTTTTCACTGACCATGGTAGGCACTTTCAGAATTGAATGCTGAAATAATTGGCCTCAAAGCTAGGGTATAAGTAGGCGCACTCCTCTTCTTATTACCCTCAGGTGAATGGATAGGTTGAAATAGTGAACAAATCACTTAATTCCATTCTCCAACAAACCATCGCACAAAGCAAAACGAATTGGCATATCATGTTATATCCTACTTTGTGGGAATATAAGACCGTGGTTAAGACTACCACTGGTTTTTCTCCATATCAGCTCGTACATGGAGTGGAGTTTGTATTTCCGATTGAATGTGAAATCCCTTCATTGAAGCTAGCTATAGATCTTTTACCAGACACTTCCGCATTGGAGGAACGTTTGGTCCAGTTAGAGCAGCTTGATGAGCAGTGTCGAGATGCTTTAGTGGCTCTAGAGGTGAATAAACGTTGCGTTAAGGTCTAGTATGATAAGTCTGTATGTCCAAGTAGATTTAGTGAAGGAGATTTGGTCCTTCTATGGGATCAAGCTAAAGAACCCTTGGGGGCAAGGAAGTTTAATCCCATATGGCATGGTCCTTACGTGGTCAAACGTGTGTTAGAGAAGGGCGCCTATGAGCTGGTAGATTATGAAGGGACAGCCTTGGCGGAGCCTAGAAATGGGCTCTATCTTAAAAAATAGTATGCATGATCTTCAGCCAGGGCTGATTATTGTATATTATTGTACAGTTTTTTGCATAGTTAGGTTTTCTTATGGTGATCAGGTTTGTTGATTAGCTTTCGTTTCTTATGGAAGATGTCGATGGAGTCTTCCATCTACATAGGATTCGTTGATGGTGCTAGCCACCACACTCAATACTCAGTCTTTGCTGATTGGGTGATTTATACTCCTACGGGTCAGGTATTGTCTTCAAGAGGCGTATGTTTACGGCCCTATTCAAACAATGTTGTTGAGTATAGTGTCATTATCGAGATATTACGGGATGCCATTTCACATGGTGTTCTCTCTCTTGAGGTACATCTTGATTCGCAGTTAGTATTGTCGTAGCTTAATTTCTTGTATCGGGTTAGGGATCCAACATTATTACGAAGATTCTTACGTGTGAGATTATTAGAATGACAATTTGACAACATAACATACATACATGTTTCAAGAATTTATAATCAAGTTGCTGACTCATATGCTAACTATGTGTTAGAGTGGAATTTGTTTCATAGACTATAAGCACATCACAAACATACATTTTTACACACATGTTGTTATAGTTGATTTTACCACACATGGTGAATCACACTTTTATGGCCTTCCCTGTCCCTATGTAGACTCCTTAGACCCCTTGGACCATTTTTGTTCCTTTGATGTTTCCTATATCATCCCTTAAAACATGCTTAAATTGCCATACGTGACTTTTAAACCCTTTATCGTGTATATACACAGGTTTGACCTCTAAAACCGTGTACATCGGGATGTGTGCAAAAGGCCAAAATATTTTGGAGTTTTCCTTGATGTGGGTCCGACTCACTGGTATCCTGGCCTTCCATATGCCTTGAGATCACTCGGATTCAACCTTTCATTACCCCATTGAAGAGCTATATAAGGAACCCTTTGGATACATTGAAGGCATATGAGGAATTGAGAGCAAGAAAACTATAGTCCATTGCTGGCAGAACTTGTGCTTGAGTCTGCATCCCCTTTGTCCCTTGAAGCACTTTTGTGTTCTTCCCAAGCTTGCCTTTTTCTTGTGAACTTGCTATCGAGAGATGGAGGATTGAAGTGGTGGAGGCCCAAGTGGGGGACTCAGTTTCTCCGATTCACAGACGTGCTAACAGAGGTTGTATTCATTGTAATCTTTGATTTTATGTTAATAGAAATATCTTTTGCTGTCCAATAATGTGTGTTTGAATGAACATTTTATCCATGGATGATTTCAAATGCTTATATTTTATTGATTATATATGCTAGATTAGATCTAACACAATTATATATAGCATGCTTGTCTTGTTTATTGAATGTTGAGGAAGCAATTTATCAATTCAAGCTGGAGTTGTAAAGCTCAACGGGGATCTACATCAACCATCTGGAATAAGGTATGAATCGAGATCCTTTAGTGTTAGTTGTTTGATTTCTCTTGCATATAGGAAAGGATTGATTTCTGGAGTTAAGTTGTCTGTTGTGGTAACCCAAGCCATAGGAATTTCTCTCTATAACAGAATTGGTGACTCTGCTGGGGAGTTCCTAGTAGTTGTCCTTTGGGGGTTTTTATCGGCATTCAATGTTCTTGAATTGCTCTTATTTATCTGTTTTTGTGTCGGGTATGGGGGCATGTTTTCCTGGTAGTGTCTGATTGGTGTGAAGTTTGTCTCAGCTTGTTTGTTTGCCTTTATTTTTGTACATTTCTCGTCCTATACGCGAGTTTTTAACTCACAGTCACATATACACGCGGCTTTGACTGCTATATCTGCGTACATACGCGGGTTTACTGCGAACAGTCGCATATGCCCTTAGTTTTTCCTTTTAGAGGAAGATTGATTATTTTTGGGTGAATTTTGATGATTGTTGAGTCTCCTTTGATACTGCTAGAGTCTGTATACACCTCTGTTTTTTACCAAAGACATTTTTTTTAGGGTAAATTTTTTTTTTAAGAATGTTCTTGTCATTGCATTTTCAATTTTTTGTTTTGGGATTAGTTCATTAGATTTCTTTTACCTTAGTACTTTGTGTGAGTGTTGTTTGATTGTGCTTGCCGAGTCTGGGGGTAGTCGAATCATTCTTTTGCTTTAGTATCTCATTTTTATTCAAAAAATCCAAAAATATTTGCTTCTTTGCATCATTATGCGTTGCACTTTGCATTTTGCATGGTACTTGCACTAGATTTCCTTAGATTATTAGTCAGGATTTCATATAGGAATGATTGCATTTGTCATTTGAAGAAAATTTTGCATTTCACATAGTAGCATGCCCTATTTTTCATTCGACACAATTCATTTGCATTGATTGTTAGGTGTGCATTTTACTTCATGTTGCGTCATAACACCATTGGTTGCACAACCATCTACGTCTTTTGAGTAATAAATCCAAATAAAATCAATGCTTAATTAAAATGGATTACACTATTTTCTTTGATAGGATACACCAACAAGATTAGGTTTTAGGGTCTTGAAATAGTTCATTGTGAGTAAATTCTCAAAGAACACTAAACAACAACATGTATGTGTCTGTCCAGGTGTGAGTGTGAAATTCCTTGGTATAATTAGTGTTTCTCAGGATCCTCCTCTCAAAAGGGAGTTAAGCACGAGGCAGTGTGAGCAGTTATTGATTGGGATGACCCCTAGTCATAACTGAGTAGCATTGGAGATATTTCTAGGATTGTATTCATATCTGGGGGCTCTTTCGAGAGTTTCGGGCTTTGCTACCCTACCCATACGATCAATCCCACCTGCGAATATCCGCCTGAGCATTGATTATATTGAGGTTACCTTATTTTCCTTACCTAGGATATCGAGGGGGTACTTTGCAGGGGTTATTCTGTGGGTGTCCTGGCCAAGTTGGGGTCAGACAGCACAGTCACTTTACGTGTTGAAGCTGAGGGCCACAATAATTGGTTACGAACCTTCGCTTGTTGTGTATGGGAGTCTCAAGCCTCTCCTAGGCGAGACATACCTGCTTCATTCGGGAGCTCACCTAGCCTACCCTTGATTGCTTGTGTTTGGCTTTAGATTTTATTAGTGTATGCTTTGTGCACATTAGCTTTCCTAGGGTTTGCATAATTAGTGCGTCTTTTGCATTTTTTGAGTCATTTTGGATTCGGGTGCGGCTCCTCGTCGTTCTCGTCATTTAGTAGGACTTCCACCTTCTACATGTCCTCCTCCTTTGGGAGAGAGAAACACACAGTCTAGGTGGACCACTTCACACATTGATTCACACACGATGAGAGATCATGAAGATGGTATTCCTGAGCTGTCTTCCCCTACTCAAGTGGAGGATAGAGAGTTTACTCCTACATTTGATACTTCACCTGATATGCCTACACATTCTAGGTTTAATCCTTCACATGAAAGACCTACTCACTCTAGCTATGATCCCTCATTCACAGGTCACCGGTATCGGATGTCAGGCGATGAGACTCATCATGAACCCACGAGCACTAGTTATGGTAGTTATGGTATGTCTGGTATCCCTACACATGATCCAGCATTTCATGTCGAATCGGAGTTTGAGCTTAACACTACACTTGGGGGCACTCCTATTCCTTACCATATGGAGAGGTTTGGGAGCACGAGTTACATTGCACCTTCCATCCCAGCAGTGGAAGCTACATAACATATTCCTCCTAGACCTGGTGTTAGTAATCCTATTAGGATACCAGAACCTCAACGAGTGACTATAGGGAACACCACATACATAATTTCACATGTCCCTTCGTCCTCTATTCCTTGTTCTTCGAATGCTATTCCTCCCCCTCATTCACATGGTCCTTCAGGCTGAAATGTTGCTACGAGTCATGTCCGTACTACTGCTACTTGCACAGTTGTATCTCAGAGTCAAATACCTCCTATTGTTTCGGTAGGTCATATTCCTACTTCTGGAGGTCATGTTACTACTTCCGGAGCATATATTCCTACCTATGGAGTGTCTCATGGGATGTCTTATCAACCTTATTATGGGATGCAGTATGGATAGGGTTATTCACCTTATGGATATGGGTATCAACAACCCACTTACTCTCTGAATTATGGCTTTGTAGCCCCACATAGGCAAGGTACACCACATTATGGTGCTTCCATGCCACCCTACACGGGTCAAATGGGAGGAGGGAACTATGGCCAACGCCATGGTGGTTACAGTAATCAGGCTTATGTGAACCAAAATTATCAGGGAGCGGGGCATCGACCTGCTCATCCTAGGCTCCCTTTCCTCGCAATGCTAAATCTTCCTGACTTGTCGAGACTGACAAACGATCCCGTATCTCATGACCCAACTTGGTCGGATGTCCCTAATAAGCTTCCCTCGGACATTCCCAAATTCGATGGGAAACCAGGAGAAGATCCAAGTGAACATGTTACTACATTTCACCTATGGTGCTCTTCAAACTCCTTACATGAAGATTCGATCCGTTTAAGACTGTTTCAACGCACCCTTACAGGGCCTACCACGAAATGGTATATAGAGTTACCTAGGGGGGCATTCACATTGTTCAATGACCTAGATATGACTTTTCTCAACCACTTCCAGCTACCAATGTGTTACGACATTGGTACGGAACTCTTGTCGACATTTCAGAGGGATAAAGCCATGCATATCTCGGACCATATCCAAGAGTGGCGTAAACGAAAGAGATTGATTAAAGCCTTCATACCGCCGAAGTTTCTCCTTGAATGGTTCCTTAAATCGTTACTGCCTTATATAGCGAAGGATGTTTCTACATCCGGAGTTCAGAATGAAGAACAAGCCATTTTTAGGGCACAGGAATTAGACTTGATTTACGCTCAATCTGGTTTGTTATATGAGATCATTCATAATGCTCCGCGTTCTAGTTTTGACCCTAAGGTTAAACCTAGACCACATGCCAATGGCATTGTTGGTTGTACGAGTGCCAAACCTAAAGATTCGGTTGTGAAAAAGGTCAGTTAATTATCTATAAACCAATCTGCCTCGGGACAAGCTATGGCTTTGTCTCAACCCACCCAAACGACGAGTGTGCTTTCAGTACAATCGTCGGACCAGAAGGGTAACCAGCAACCCGGAAGGAATAAAAATAAGGGTCAAAACAATCGTAAGGGTGGGAATAGGAATGAAAATGCCAACTCTAATGACAAGAATGCCTAAAATGCTGGGGGGGACAAGCAGCCTAAACGTAAGGTTAAGTTTTCTTGCAAGTTGTGTAAGGATGACCACCTCACTCACTTGTGCCCTCGGATTTATGAAGACTCGAGATTCATAGCACAGGTCCCAGATGTGCTGACCAACCCTTTACCTCATAATCAAAACATGAACTCGAGGACCCATGATTAGTCTGGTGGTGATCAAGATCTGTTGGAGACTATTGGTCATGGTTACATCAACATGGTCCGTGCTACTAAGGTTGTGACTCGTGCGAAGGACTATGGTTCATCACAACCCGACCTTGGAAAGGAACCTGATCCACCTGGGAGTCCTTTGCGTATTGAAAAACCTGTGGATAAACTTGAATTTGCACCTCGCATTCCTAAGGGAGTCCTTAAGCATTCGGGGCACAATCCTAATGCCCGAGCTTCCCAGAACTATTCTATTGTCGAGGATTTGAGCCGCACTCCTTGTGCGATGTCTGCACTTGAAGTACTTCAGAGTCATCCTTCGCAAAGGAAGGCTTTGCTTTCTGCCCTAGGTGTGAATGATGATAATTCTTCCTCTGTGATCAAATTTGAAACCATGGGACTTCATCCTCACTTGCCTTACTATGTTTCTCTCTTGATTCACGTAGAATGTCTTAACATGACCGTAAAACGCACTGTGATTGACGAAGGCGTTGTTGCTTCTGTGATGTCTTTGGTGTGTTGGAATGGTTTGGGTTCCCTTGAGTTGTCTAAATCTTGTACCATGTTGACTGCTTTCGATGGAAGATCATTTCGACCACACGGCATTCTTCCTTCTCTTAAGGTCCATTTGGGGGGGAAGACCGTTGTAATAGAGGTCAAGGTGGTTTATGCGCCCCTTAACTACAATTTGTTGATGGGTAGGAATTGGATGTATAGTATGCAAGCCATAGCTTCTTCTCTATTTTGAGTTGTATGTTTTCCCTTTAATGGGAAGATAGTTATGATTGATCAAATGTCATTCAAGAATTCACCGGTTACAGCATCTTCGAGAGCTTCCATCCCGATTGTAGAGCACTCTCAGCCAGAAACTGGGAGTGTGGGTGTCGGCATGTATCCATCCCTTATGGGAAGCTTTAATTGTCCTGCACTTGTCCTTATGATAGGGTCTAATCCCAGTGAGGCTTTGTCATCAGTAAGATCGGTGTCTTTTCGCACAACATATATGGAAGATCCTTGGATTCTTCCTACACCGAGTCCTTCGAATGAGCCCATCGAGACGGACATGTCATTGCCTGCAACTATGATAGCTTATCAAGATAACCTTCCATGTGTTGCAGAGCCTAGTCCTTCCTCTTTGCGAATGGAGGAGGAGGACCCATATGTACTGCCTGCATGGGCAGTTCTGTCTTCTCACACATAGGACTACCTTGATAGGGTTTTCCTTCTGATGAGGCTATTATTGAGGCTATGTCTGGGGTTGAGCCACCTTGGGAAGAGTTGCATCATAGATCCTATTTTCTTCCCGAGTTTAACCATTTGGAGTGTGAGGACTATAGGGAGATTCTTAGTGAGAGAATTGGTAGTCCCATGGTTCTGTTAAGCTCTCTTGGTCTGATGGCTGACAGAAACATGGTGAATATATCTCCTACCATCCCTTGTTCAGGCGCGTACCCTAAGGATTACTAGTCTTGGTAACTTCGCGGCTGTTGGTAAGCGGAGTTATGGGTCAAGATAGTCTTAGGGGTGTCAGGGTAAGTCAAAACCCCTTTTTGTAATAAACCCATGGTTTAAATCCAGGGTTTAGGGTTTCTCTTGGGTGCCCATGGTTTAAGAACATGGTTTTGTAAAAATGCGCAGTATAAATAAGCGCTTGTGTAAAGAAGATAGGTTAGGCTTTTTGATGTAAAGAAAGATTAAGGCGAAGTTAAGGTTTGGTTTTGCAAGGAAAGGTCAAGTCCCAGCTGTGTGCGTGGACGACCTCTGCAGCTGTGTGCGCAGAGGGTTTTTGTAAGAAGAGAAAGAAAGACCTGCAGCTGTGTGCGCAGGGGCCTGCTGCTGTGTGCGCGGCTTTTAAGGATTGAAGGGATCTGCAGCTGAGTGCGCAGATCAAACTGTGGTTTTTGTAGCAAGTTGGATAAAACACAGTTTGTGGACGTAGCCCCTACACTGGGGGTGAACCACGTTATATCCGGTGTTGTGGTTTCTTGTGCTGTTCCTGTTTCTGTTATCTTTTATGCATTAATAACTGTATACATCTGATAAGTTAGATCGCTGTTAATATTTAGCTTCGCTGTGAATTCCCTGTAGTGGGTTGAGCAAGTAATGACTGTTTATTTATCTGCGAAGTTGTATGTGAATGAATGGTAAAGTTTTATCGTATTGATTAATAAGATTATTGAGGCTAAGGTACAGTAATCCCCCTCTCGGCTTGCAGAAACCTGATTCTGCGGCACCCCATAGCTGTTTCGGGTGAGACTGCAACTTGCGCACAGGTTGTTGCCGAAAGGGCCAACACTGTGGGTCTTTTGTTGGTGCGACACTAAAGGTTTAAACCCAGGTCTGCCCTATTGCCCAACATCCCTATCAATATCTCTCGCGATCCTGGCAAGATTGAGAATGTCTATATTGGGGCAGAATGTTCCCATGCTGAGATTCAAGAGCACACCGAGCTGTTTAAAGAATTTTGTGATATCTTTTCTTGGTCTTACAATGAAATGCCAGGTATTGACCCTCGCATTGTTGAACATGAGATTAAAACTTACCCCAATGCTAAGCCTGTTCGACAACGCTTGCGTGCGGTGAATCCTAGGAAAGCACCCGCGATTAACGCTGAGATAGAAAAACTGTTAAATGTCATTTTTATCTATCTCGTTCCCTTGACAGAGTGGGTTTCAAACCCCATTCTGGTTGATGAGAAGCAGGGAACGATCCGCATATGTACTAATTTCTATGATTTGAATCATACCTGTCCTAAGGACAATTTCCTCACACCATTTATTGATCAAATTTTGGATGAGTGTGCGGGAAGTGAGGTACTTTCCTTTATGGATGGATTTTTTGGATACAATTAGATACAAATTAAACCTAAGGACCAACATAAGACTACCTTTATTTGTCCTTGGGGAACCTTTGCATATCAGAAGATGCCTTTTGGCCTTAAAAATTCTAGAGCCACTTTTTAGCGGGATATTACCTTGATCTTCCATGATCTCAAATCGATTATTGAAGTCTTTTTGGATGGCCTTGCTACTCATTCTCACATGAGAATGCATCATTCCTACCATTTGAGATTAGTGTTCGAAAGGTGCTGCCATTATTTGGTCAGGTTAAATCCTCACAAGTGCATCTTTTGCGTGAAGTCTAGTCGCTTATTAAGATTCATTGTCTCCAAAGAGGGTATAAGAGTCGACCCTTTAAAGGTTGAGGCAATACTTCAATTGTCTCCCCCGAAAAACATTAGACATCTTCAATGTTTGCAAGGCATGGAAAACTTCTTATGCAGATTCGTCGTGAATTTTGCCAATTTGACTAGAGGCTTTATGCATCTTTTAAAGAAGGACATTACCTTTTGCTGGGATGAGCGAGCCCAGGAGTCCTTTGATGCGCTTAAACGAGCCTTAGCATCAACCCCGGTGATTAGTCCACCCGACTATAGCCGTGACTTTCTACTTTATGTGACCGCATCCATGGAGACGATTGGTATGGTTTTGGTTCAAGAGGATGAGGAGCTCCAAGAGCATGTCATATATTATCTGAGCCGGAACCTCATTAATGTGGAGATCCGTTATTCCCATGTGGAGAAGCTTGCCTTATCTACTGTGCATGCGGTGCAAAGATTGAGACACTATATTCTCCTTTGCTAGACCTTGGTGGTTGCCCATGTCAATCCATTTCAGTTCATCCTCACTAGAAGGATGATAGGGGGAAAGTATAATAAGTGGATTGTCATCCTGCAAGAATTCGATCTCGAGTTTGTTTTGTTAAAATAGAAGAAATCGTTTATTTTTGTAGAGCTTATATCCGATTTCCCGAGTGAGGAGGAGGAGGCTTATGAAGATACGTTTGTCGATGAGCACATCTTCTTGATCTCAACTTTGGATCCGTGGTATGGAGACATTATCATATATTTACAAACATTGAAAGTCCCTACTCACCTCTCACGGGATGAACGACGATGATTACGTCGTGTATCCAAGAATTACCTCAAAGTGGATAACACATTGTAACACCGTGGGGTAGATTCCATTTTACATCATTGTTTAACTCATGAGGAGGCTGAGCTTATGTTGAATGATTGCCATGGAGGGGCGTGTGGTGGTCATTTATTTGGGCTTTCTATAGTCCAAAAAATCTTGAGAGCGGGTTATTTTTGGCCATCGATCTTTAAAGATTGTGTCAATGCGGTTAAGAAGTGCCACCCTTGCCAGATGTTCGCACATAATATGCGCTTGAGTCCTGCCCCGTTACATCCCATTATCATCGTCGGTCCCTTCACTAAGTAGTGGCTTGATTTCATGGACTGCAACCCATCTTCAGCTGGGGGGGGTCATCATATTATCATGGTTGTTGACTACTTCATGAAATGGGCTGAGGCTATGCCTACAGTTAAATCTGACAGTGAGATATCCGTACACTTTGTATTCAACCAGATTATTACTCGGTTCGGTATTCCTAAAGAGCTTGTCACTGACCACGGTAGGCACTTTCAGAATTGCATGATGGAAGAGTTAGCCTCGAAGTTAGGGTATAAGCAGGAGAATTATTCTTCTTATTACCCTCAAGTGAATGGATAAGTTGAAGCAGTGAATAAATCACTCAAGTCTATTCTCCAATGAACCGTCGCACAAAGCAAGACTAATTGGCATATTATGTTATATCCTGCTTTGTGGGATTATAGGACCACGGTTAAGATTGCCACCGATTTTTCTCCATATCATCTTGTACATGGAGTGGAGTCTATATTGTCAGTTGAGTGCAAAATCCCTTCTTTGAAGCTAGCCATAGAGCTCTTACCGGACACCTCTCCATTGGAGGAACGTTTGGTCCATTTAGAGCACCTTGATGAGTAGTGCCAAGATGCTTTAGTGGCTCTAGAAGTGAATAAGTGTCACGTTAAGGTCCAGTACAATAAATCTATCTATCCAAGGAGGTTAGTGAAGGAGATTTGGTCCTTTTGTGGGATCAAGCTAAAGAACCCTTGGGGGTAGGCAAATTCAACCCCATGTGGCATGGTCCTTACGTGGTTAAACATGTGCTAGAGGGGACGGCCTTAGCGGAGCTCAGAAATGGGCTCTATCTTAAAAAATACTATGCATAACTTTCAGCCAGGGCTGACTATTGTATATTATTGTATAACATTTTGCATGGTTAGGTCTTTCTTATAATGATCGAGTTTGTTGATTAGCTTCTATTTCTTATGGAAGATGTCAATGGAGTCTTCCATCTATATAAAATTCGTGGATGGTGCAAGCCGTCACACTCAACACTCAGCCTTTGTTGCTTGGGTGATTTATACTCCTATGGGTCAGGTATTGTCTTCAGAAGGCATATGTTTATGGCCCTCTTCAAACAATGTTGTTGAATATAGTGTTGTTATCGAGCTTCTACGGGATGCCATTTCACATGGTGTTCTATCTCTTGAGGTACGTCTTGATTCGGAGTTAGTAGTGTCATGGATTAATGGCTTGTATCATGTTAGAGATCCAACATTATTACGGAGATTCTTACGTGTGAGATTGTTAGAACGACAATTTGACAACATAACATACATACATGTTCCAAGAATTAATAATCAAGTTGCTGACTCATATGCTAACTACATGTTATATTGGAATTTGTTTCATAGACAATAAGCTCATCACAAACATACATTTTTACACATGTAAATAAATAAACCGATCATCATAAAAAAAAATTCATTAAAACATACAAAATGTGATAATACATAGTGTCATAATACAAAAATGGGGCTCTCGAGCCACCAAAATATAAATACACGGTAGTAAAAAATGTATCACTCCCAGGTATATAAGCCTGGGGAGGAGGAGGGGGGTTCTAATCATGGAATGTCACCACAGCTCTATCCAGCCATCTAAATAACCACACCCATGCTCGTGGCACACCCACCACTTGACGCTGCATGGCCTTAGGCAGGTCCTCAACCTGTGCAATGGGTACCCTGTGTGTCAGCCGCACGAAGTTGGTATGAATGCTTTGGAATTTCTGCTCTGCATCCACACCCGTAATTTCATCTCCTCTTCCCCTCCATCTATGACGAGTGAAGCCTTCAGGCCACCGTGGTCCTACATCTGCATGTATATGATAGGATGTCACTATGTGTTGTTACACAAAAACATGTCTTTTTGATTACATATATCAAAAAACACAAAAAAATTAAATAACTCAAAAATCTTAAAAAGAGGGTTGGGATTCGTTACCAATGTCACCGTATGCCGATCCTAGTGGTAATGGCATGTTGGGGTCTCCCCAAAAAACTATCCTTGCATAGGGGTAATCATCGATGGCAACTATCTGTCGTTGCCACCATGGAAAGAAATCAGCTAGATAGGGGTTGGACACCCTACCTCCACCCAGTTTGCGCATCACATCTGCCCAATGTCGTTGGGCCGGATCTTGAACCCCGTGAAGAGGAACATCAACTCTAGGGCTCAATCCCAGAACACGCTAAAAAAAAAAGGTGCTCAATATGCTACTAAAATCGAAGTTCCATACTTGACCCATCTTGCACTCACTGAGATGGTGTTTCATGTTTCCCAGTAGTGCAGTGCTCCAATCATACATCGTGGGTCTCATGCACTCCACTACATAGAACATCAGAGGCTGCGAGGCCTAGTGGAGTGAAGCTAGCTCTGCTATCCTACCCAATGTCAGTAGAATGGCCTTTAGGCCTAGCACCTGTATGGAGTTAGTTGGGATCTAACTCCCGACCTTCTCTGTGTCTGGATAACAATACACGGCTATGTACTCATCTATGGTGAGGCCACCTACAGGCCCGCAATATCGTAGGTTCACCACTTCCCCCCATCGAAAAAGTCCAGTAATAAAGTATATGTCCTCCACTTCTATGGTGAGGGACATCCCATCAATCTAGAAAGACTCTGAGTCAGGATCCCAGTAGTCTACTAGCATCTGCACCAGTCTTGGTTTGGCTCTTAAGCCACCAAGACACCAAAACTTGTAGAGCCCGCATGCACAAAGAGCCTGTTGTGCTATTATATCACCACGTACTGCTTCTTCTACATCCCCATGCTCACGTTCTCTCCATTCTAGAACCATCCTGCACATTGAATTCAATTTTGAGTCATTAGAACACTTAAAAAACCTTGAACGTGGCCTCATACCCGACTGTTTGCTAAACAGTCGCATATGTATGCGACTTTGAGGGATTTTTCCGTGTATATCCAGCCCTATACGTAAACAAATCCTCGATTTACGCGTGGGCCGTGGCGTGTACTTTAGAATGGCCTAGAATCTTGATTTGACCATGGAAAATTGTAAAATTTGCATGAAAATGAAAGAGCAGGGCATGGGTAATTACGTGGAAAAAACGGTAGTGGATTCCGTCGGCTGGATCTCCCGAAATTTGTTGTTGAAGTTCTGAGCTCAATTGGGTAAAAATTTCAAATGTTATATAATGTTTTGAATTTTTTACTATTTATAGAAAATTTTCAAATTTTTGAAAATTTTTACCCCTTTTTCTATAGCTTGGACCATTTCTAATCCTTTTGGACTGTTTTTGACTAATATATGATGTAGGAGACCGTTTTGAGCGCTGTTTCGACCATTGTGTCGACCCGTTCGTGCCGATTTCAGGTATCATGTCTAAACTGGCATATAGGTTAGGTTTCACCACCATTTTCATTTTGCATGACCTTAGGACCGTTTCATTATAACTGTAGGTACGAACCCATTCTATCTTGTCATAGAACCTTCTTGCTATTTTAGAAGTGGCATGATTAGAATGGTAGAGCTTGACCTTACATGGGTGCCCTAGTTAGCTCCTTAATTGCATTTGGTGCCCATGCTGACAATTTTGTCCTTTAGGGTGTGGGAGTCCGTTGTATAGTATTGCCATGACATTTCGCAATAGCCTCATACTCCTCTTAATCTTTTGCTGGCCTATTTCCCCTAGCCTCCCTTATGTCAAGTTGTAATTGCATTATCATGAGCTTTGCCTGCCTTATTGAGCCTTATGCCAGCTTCCCTGACTTTGAGTATCATCCATATAGCCTGAGCTTGTCTCATGTCTAGCCAGGCAGAGCCATTTTATATATCCTTTGCAGCTTGATTCCCTATTTTATCGGGCGGGGACTTTCCCTCGAGTGTCACTATCCTACACATGTATCCTTGCATCAAGCATAGGTATGTTCCACTGCTTGGAACTAGTTTGTTTTCCTATTTGACACTCGTCTCCTCCTAGTCTGTAACTATAAAGCAATTTTATTCTTTTTCAAGCTTTTCAAATATTTGAGAAAGTCCAAAAAAAAAATTAAAACCAAAAATCCGGACAAGGAAAGATGTTATCTTTGGCAGCAGTCGAGTCGTGTCACCTTCGAACAGAGAATTGTATATCACATCTATTGGTTGGGTTAATAGTTTGAATTTAGGAGCTATACTCGTTTATCTGAGTTTATCTCCACCGACCGGTTAAGCTTCCAGTCCCTATGGATCCTTTGTCAATGCCTCCTGTGTCATGGAGATGTCCCAGTTTTTCATATCGAGTCTATGCTGCCTACATTCAGTCACCATTCACTGTTATGCTCTTGTTCGAAGGAAGTTGAAACCTAAGTCGGCCATTCCTCAGTTATCTTGACTTTGCATGTCGGCCATTCCTGGTACAGTTATTGGTTCGTGCACCTTATGATCGAGTCCTTCCACATTATACAGCTTTTTTGAGTACCTCGTGTTGGATGATGGGGGATGCCTTAATGCCCTACTTCCAGCTGATTTCATCCCATCGACTTCATCATTTATTCTGGGATAGGAATCTAGAGTCATTTTCGAGTGCCTTGAGACTTGCAGTCATCAGTGGCAGGTTCTCTCGCCATCAACAGTTCTTTGGGAATACATCAATGTCCCCTTATCGATGGATTCTCTCAAGTGTTTGACCTCAACACATTTATTCACACTTGTTAGTTTGCACTCTAGTACCTTGATTCCCATTTTCATTATCAGTGGGTGATCTCGCGTCTGTTAACGGTATACATCAATGACCGATAATTAGATGATGGACTACTATGTTCGACCTTGACACCTCTATTCACATAGTAGGACATGTACTCGTAGCGGTTTGTGTAGAAGACCTTCCAGATTGGTGGCATCTCATATATGCTACCTCCTTGATCGTGCCAATGTTCATGAGATTTCAGCTCTCATGACTTGATTCCAGTATATGTCAGACATTTCCAACCATTATGGAGATCTTGATCTATTGTATATCTTCAGTCTTCATGGATATCATGATCCTTTTTATATCGTCATTATGGAGATTCTGATCTATGTATATTGTACATGGAGATGACCACACATGTTATATTGTATCATGCCTATTCATGGCCATT
Organism: Pseudotsuga menziesii; assembly: GCA_001517045.1. Taxonomy (NCBI): domain Eukaryota; kingdom Viridiplantae; phylum Streptophyta; class Pinopsida; order Pinales; family Pinaceae; genus Pseudotsuga; species Pseudotsuga menziesii. Next base: position 295,217 of record LPNX010458866.1, on the reverse strand, counting down.
GTACTCTTATGTATCTGGGACTGCTATATGTATTTGCAGTTATATGCAGAGTTGTATCATTGTATAGTGCTAATTGGATGGCTGGTTCTTCCACTGGGTTCTTCATCACTTCATTTTTGGGATGGACTTATAATGTATTTCAGCCATTGTATGACCCCTATGACCTCACACATTAGGGGGCATCTGTTATAGCTGATTTTACCACACATGGTGAATCACACTTTTATGGCCTTCCATGTCCCTATATAGACTCCTTAGACCCCTTGGACCATTTTTTTGCCTTTGATGTTTCCTACATCATCCCTAAAAACATGCTTAAATTTCCATACACGGCTTTTAAACCCTTTATCGCGTATATACGCGGGTTTGACCTCTAAAACTGCGTACATCGAGATGTGTGCAACATGCCAAATTCTTTTGGAGTTTTCCTTGATGTGGATCTGACTCACTGGTCTCTTGGCCTTCCATATGCCTTGAGATCACTCGGATTTGACCTTTCATTACCCCATTGAAGAGCTATATAAGGAACCCTTTGGATACATTGAAGGCATATGAGGAATTGAGAGCAAGAAAACTATAGTCCATTGTTGCTAGAACTTGTGCTTGAGTCTACATCCCCTTTGTCCCTTGGAGCACTTTTGTGTTCTTCCCAAGCTTGCCTTTTGCTTGTGAGCTTGCTATCGAGAGATGGAGGATTGAAGTGGTGGAGGCCCAAGTGGGGGACTCGGTTTCTCCGATTCACAGACGTGCTGACAGAGGTTGTATTCATTGTAATCTATGATTTTATATTAATAGAAATATATTTTCCTGTCCAATAATGTGTGTTTGAATGAATATTTTATCCATGGATGATTTCAAATGCTTATATGTTATTGATTATATATGCTAGAGTAGAGCTAACACAATTATATATAGCATGCTTATCTTGTTTATTGAATGTTGAGGAAGCAATTTATCAATTCAAGCTGGAGTTGTAAAGCTCAACGGGGATCTACATCAACCATCCAAAATAAGGTACGAAAAAAGATCCTTTAGTGTTAGTTGTTTGATTTCTCTTGCATATAGGAAAGGATTGATTTCTGGAGTTAAGTTGTCTGTTGTGGTACCCCAAGCCATAGGAATTTCTCTTCGTAACACATGTAAATAAATAAAATCAATCATTATAAAAAAAATTCATTAAACATCCAAAATGTGACGTCATAATACATAAGTGTCATAATACAAAAATGGGGCTTCTGAGCCACCAAAATATAATACACGGTAGTACAAAAATGCATCACTCCCAGGTCTCTAAGCCTATGGAGGAGGATGGAGGTTCTAATCGTGGTAGCACACCATGGCTCTAGCTAGTTGTTGGAATAACTGAACCCATGCTCGTGGTACCCCAACCACCTAATGTTGCATGGTCTCAGGCAATTCCTCAACTTGCGCCATGGGTACTCTATGTGTCAGTCGTACAAAGTTTGTGTGGATGCTTTGAAGCGTCTGCTCCGCATCCACACCCATGATATCATCTCCTCTTCCTCTCTGTCTATGATGAGGGAAGTCGTCAGGCCATCGTGGTCCAACATCTGCATACATATGACAAGTTGTCACTATGTGTCATCACACCAAAACATGTCTTTTGAGTCAAATATATCAAAAAACACAAAAAAATTAATAATTCAAAAAACCTTAAAAAAGAGGGTTGGGATTCGTTACCAATGTCACCATATGCTGATCCTGGTGGTAGGGGCATGTCGGGATCTCCCTGAAAATATATCCCTGTATAAGGGTAATTATTGATGTCAATAATCTGTCATCGCCACCATGGAAATAAATCAACTGGGTAGGGGTTAGACTCCCTACCTCTACCCAGTCTGCGCATAGAATCTGCCCAACGTTGTTGGGTCAGATCTCGAACCCCGTGAGGAGGAACATCAACTCTAGGGATTAGCCTCGGAACACGCTCAAAGAAGAACGTGCTCAGTATACTGTGGAAACCGAAGTTTCGTACCTTTCCCATCTTGCAGTCACTGAGCTACTACTTCATGTTACTCAACAGCGCAGTACTCCAATCGTAAACTATGGGTCTCATGCACTCCACTCCATAGAAAATCAATGGCCGCGAGGCCTGGTGGAGTGATGCTAGCCCATCCATCCTGCCAAGTGCCAATAGTATTTCCTTTAGGCCTAGTACCTGGATGGATTTTGTCGGGATCTGACTCCCAATCTTTTTTGTGTCTGAAAAACAATATACTGCAATATACTCATCAATGGTGAGGCCACCTCCGGGCCCGCAAGAGCGTAGGTTCACCACCTCTCCCCATCGAGACAATCCTGTAATGAAATATATGTCCTCCACCTCTATAGTGAGGGACATCCCGTCGATATGGAAAGACTCTGAGTCTGGATCCCAGTAGTCTACTAGCACCTGCAAGAGTCTTGGTTTGGCCCTCAGGCTACCAAGACACCAAAACTTGTATAGCCCACATGCACGTAGATGAGCCATCAAATCACCCTGTACAACCTCTTCTACGTCTCCATGTTCCCTCTCCCTCCATTCTAGAACCATCCTTCACATTAAAAATAAATTTTGGTCATTATTTCACCTAAAAAATCATGTGCACGGTCGCATACACAACTGTTTTCAAAATAGCCGTGTATGTACGCGGGTTTGGGTGGTTTTTCCGCATATAGCCAGCCCTATATGCGGAAAAAACCTTGATTTCTGTGTGGGCTGAGAAGACTAATCTAGATTGGCCTAAAAGTAAAAAATTTACCATGGAAATTGATAAAAATTTACATGAAAATGGAAGAGGAGGACATGAGGAGTTACCTGGAACAAGCGGTGTCGAATTTCGTCGGACGAAGCTCCCGGAATTCGCGTTTGAAGTTCTGAGCTCAAATGGGTAAAAATTTCAAATGATATGTAATTTTTGAATTTTTTACTATTTATAGAAAAAAATTGAAATTTTTTACCCCCTTTCTATAGTTTTGGACCATTTCTGACTATTTTAGATCGTTTTGGACTAATCTGATGATGTAGGAGACCATTTTTAGCACCGTTTTGACCATTATTTTGACCCGTTCATGCCGATTTCAGGTATTATGTCTAAACTGGCATATAGGTTAGATGTCACATCCATTTGCATTTTGCATGACCTTATGATCATTTCATGATAACCTTAGGTACGAACCCATTCTATCTTGTTACGGAACCTTCTTGTTGTTTTAGAAGTGACATGATGTGAATGGTAGAGCTTGACCATACATGGGTTCCCTATCTAGCTCCTTTTTTGCATTTGGTGCCCATGCCGACATTTTTTCCCTTTAGGGTGTGGGATTCCTCTGTATAGTATCGCCATGTCTTTGCGCAAGAGCCTCATACTCCTCTTGATCTTTTTGATGGCCTTCTTCCCCTAGGACTCCCTTATGTCAAGTTGTAATTTCATTATCATGAGTTTTGCTTGCTTCATTGAGCCTTATGCCGGCCTCCCTGACTTCGATTATCAGCCATATAGCCTGAGCTTGTCTCATGTCTAGCCATGCAGAGCCATTTTATATATCTTTTGCAGCTTGATTCCCCATTTTACCAGGAGGGGACTTTCCCCTGAGTGTCTTCATCCTACACATGTGTCCTTGCATTGAGCATAGGTATGTTATGCTGCTTGGAACTAGTTTGTTTTCCCATTGACACTCATCTCCTCCTAGTCTGTAACTATAAAGCACTTTTATTCTTTTTCAATCTTTTCAAAATATTTGAAAAAGTCCAAAAAAAAATCGAAAAACCAAAAATCCAGACAAGAAAAGATGTTATCTTTGGTAGCGGTTGAGTCATGTCACCTTCTAATAGATCACTGTGTATCACATCCGTTGGTTGGGTTAATAGTTTGAATTTAGGAGTTGTACTCATTTCTTTGAGTTTATCTCCACCGACTGGTTAAGCTTCCAGTCCCTATGGAGCCTCTGTCGATGCCTCCTGTGTCGCATAGATGTCCCAGTTTTCTATATCAAGTCTATGCTGCCTACATCCAGTCACCATTCACCTTTATGCTCTTGTTCAAAGGAAGTTGAAACCCGAGTTGGCCATTCCTCAGTTATCTTGACTTTGCATGTCGGCCATTCCCGGTACCGATATTGGTTCTTACACATTATGATCGAGTCCTTCCACATTATACAGCTTTGCTGAGTACCTCGTGTTGGATGATGGGGGATGCCTTAATGCCCTCCTTCCAACAGATTTCATCCCATCGACTTCAGATCATTTATTCTGGGATAGGAATCTAGAGTCATTTTTTAGTGCCTTGAGACTTGCACTCATCAGTGGCAGGTTCTCTCACCATCGACAGTTTTTTGGAATACATCAATGTCTCCTGATCGATGGATCCTTTCACGTGTTTGACCTCAACACCTTTATTCACACTTGTTAGTTTGCACTCTAGTACCTTGATTCCCATTTTCATTATCGGTGGGTGATCTCACGTATATTAACGGTGATACATCAATGACCCGTAATCAGACGATGGACTACTATGTTCGACCTCGACATCTCTATACGCATAGTAGGACATGTACTCATAGCGGATTGTGTAGAATACCTTCCAGATTGGTGGCATTTCATATATGCTATCTCCTTGATCGTGCCAGTGTTCATGAGATTTCAGCTCTTGTGACTTGATTCCAGTATATGTCAGATGTTTCCTGCCATTATGGAGATCTTGATCCATTATATATCTTCAGCCTTCATGGAGATCATGATCCTTTGTATATCTTCATCATGGAGATTCTGATCTATCTGTATTGTACGTGGCGATGACCACACATGTCATATTTTGTATCATGCCTATTCATGGCCATTGTACTCTTATGTATCTAGGACTGCTATATCTACTTGCAGTTATGGGAAGAGTTTGATTATTGTGTTGTACTATTGGATGGCTGGTTCTTCCACCTGGTTCTTCATCACTCCACTTCTAGGATGGACTTATAATGTATTTCGGCCATCGTATGACCCCTCTGACCTCACACATTAGGGGGCATATGTTACAGCTGATTTTACCACACATGGTGGATCACAGCTTCATGGCCTTCCCTGTCCCTTTGCAAACTCTTTGGACCCCATGGACCATTTTTTTACCTTTGATGTTTCCAATATCATCCCTAAAAACATGTCTTATTTGATATATGCGACTTTTAAACCTATTCTCGCATATATACGCGGATTTGACCCTTAAACCCGTGTACATCGAGATGTGTGCAAAAGGCCAAATAGTATTGGAGTTTTCCTTGATGTGGATCCAAATCACTTGTCGCTTGGCCCTCCATATGCCTTGAGATCACTCGGATTCGACCTTCCATTACCCCATTGAAGCACTATATAAGGAACCCTTTGGATACATTGAAGAGGAGGAATTGAAGAGCAAGAGAACTATAGTCCATTGTTGCCGGAGCTTATACTTGAGTCTGCATCCCTTTGTCCCTTGGAGCACTTTGTGTTCTTCCCAAGCTTGTCTTTGCTTGTGATCTTTCTATTGAGAGATGGAGGGTTGAAGTGGTGGAGGCCCAGGTGGAGGACTCAATTTCTTCGATTCGTAGATGTGCCGACAAAGGTTGTCACTATTGTAATCTCTATTTTATATTAATAGAAATATCTTTTCTTGTCCAATAATGTGTATTTAAATGAGTATTGAATCCATGGATGCTTTTAAATGCTTATATGTTATTGATTATATATGCTAGAGTAGATCTATCACAATTATATATAGCATGCTTGTCTTCTTTGCTGAATGTTGAGATAGCAAATTACTTATACAAGCGAGAGTGGAAAAGCTCAACGGGGATCTACATCAACCGTCTGGAATAAGGTATGTATCGAGATCCTTTAGTGTTAGATGTTTGGTTTCTCTTGCATATAGGAAAGGATTGATTTCTGAGGTTACTCTGTCTATTTTGGTACCCCAAGCCATAGTAAGTTTTCTCCGTAACAGTAATTGTTTTGTTTTTTGCTACCATTGGTATGTTCTTGTTCATGTTAGAGTTTGCCTTGTTTTTTATTTGGGTATTTGTCTTGTTTGTGAGTTTTTTATTGTCGTTGTCATTGTGAGGTGGGGTTTCGGTGGGTACTATGCGATCGTTACTATCAGAGTCTTTTATGGATGTGTGAGAGAGGGCTTTGATCGACATAATATTCTCCTAGATTGTAGTTGGTTTGATAGACGTCGAATTTTATTTAGACACCTCTTTGTAATGGTCAATGATATGGCTCCATTATTGGGGTTAACTGGGGTAAGGATTGGATGGTTATTGGTGATGGTGCTTCTATGTCTCGGGATGTTGTATATAGGGTTTAGGAAAACTCGTGTGCTCAAATTGTGTTTTATCCGCAAAAGATGGTTTTTGGTATTGCTACAGGGTTGCCAGGTGAAACATTTTAGAGCCCTCGTGTGATGATGGGGATGTTCGGGAAAATAATGCTCGTATTGTGAGATTGAAGCAGAGGAGCTCTTTAGGGGGTGAAAATAAATATCCTGAAGAAATATTAAGTTATAAAAAACTCGAAAGGGAAGGGTGATGTGTGTGATGGGGTATATGTCACCCTTGAGATGGTTCAGGGCTTGAGTACTAGGTCTCTGTTGGGAAAGATTGAATACATTAAATTGAGCAAGATTGATATTTTGGACTGGATTACTCGTGTTTGGAAGCCATTGATTCATCATGTTCTTAGGGTCATCATGTTGGTTAATGGTTGTATTTAATTTCATTTCATGTCGGTGGAGAGCATGCAAATAATTGCTTCAAGGTATTGGGTCGTAATTGTTGGGTCTTTGGTTTTATGTAACCAACATACCGCTTTTAACACTTGGAAAGAGAATATCCAGCAACGACATATCTAGGTATTGTTACTAGGTTGGTCACTTCATTGTTGGACTTTTGGAGCCTTTCTAAAGTTCAGAAATTTGATTGGTAAGTTTATTATGGTCGAATAAAAGACACTTTTGTAAAATGATAGGTGCGTGCCAAGGATTTTGGTTGATGTGGATATGGAAGAAGGTCTGTTGGAGAGTATTGAGTTCATGTGAGATGGAGGGTTTTTTATAAAAGGACTGAATATTAGTGTGTTCCATTTCATAGTTTTAAATGTCGCGGGATGGGGCGTATGATATATAACTATTCCAGTTCCTTGAACTTGGATTCTAAGTTTTCTTCACTTTAGGAGCAGGAGAATGATTTGGGGGACAACATTTCCTTCTCGATGCCTTTCGTTGGAAATTCGACTCTTCAGTCTATGGGTAAGTTTCAACTTGTATTACCCCTTTCAATACTAAAGTCACTTTTTGTAGATGAAATTTTAGGGGAAATGTTGTTGTTATGGTCAAAGGGCTAAAAGGTTGTGTCACCTAAGCTTGTGGTCCTCCTATTGATATTTAATCTTTGGGGAATAATAGTCCCAATTCTCTGTACCTTGTGAGGAGTCACATCCTAGCTCAAATTTGGGGGAGGCAAGTATGGATAGGGAGCATTTTGTGGCATCATCTCATCAATTAGATATATGCCTTTCCTCTTCTCCTATTACGGAGGGTTTGGAATCTCCTACACATGATCATACTCCTTTGGGCGTGGAGAGATCTTATAACATTCCACTTGATACTTATGTGGGAATCCATGTTTGTAGGAACTATGATGACCAAGTCATTCTCATATTTTCGATTAGGTATCAGAATATAACATCTCGGAAGAAGCCTAAAATGAAATCAGGGATTGAACCTAGGGATTCTAGCAAGTGGATTAATCCTAAAGTATCATCTATTATGAATGGCTCGACGACGTTATCCTTAGATTCACATGTTGAATAATTTGGTGCTCTTAGAGCAAATGTGCATCATTAGGGAGTGCCTTAATTATTATTCTATCCTTCAACATTCGAGGGATTGACAGTTCTCCCAAAAGAATTGCCTTTAAGAGACTCTTAGAGAGGGTTGGGTTGGATGTTGTCTTACTCCATGAGACTATGCCGTCGAGGATGGTGGCTTATAATTTCTTTCTTAAAATCAGACCTACTTGGAAATGTTGTGGTTTTGGTGCTAACACTTTGTCAAGGGGACTGTTAGTGGCATGGAACCCTAATATGGTTGATTTCTTCCCATATATTACTTTTGTAGGTATCAATATCGTAGGTAGAGTCGGGATATTGGGTCGGTCGGTTAATTACATTCTAAATATCCATGCTAATTACAACAATAGAAATATATTTTGAAATAAGGTGAAGGTTGAGGATTTGTTAGACTACCCTTCTCTTATTGTAGCAAGTGATCTCAATTTAACATTGACGACCGATGAAGTCTAGGGTATCAAAGGTAGCATTCGACCCTTTGGATTTATAATTCAACGGTTTTTTTGAGTCGTCTAATTTGATTAATGTTCTTCTGGTGGTAATAGTTGCTACATGGTAGAATGGTCGTTCAGGTGCTACTAGGGTGGTGAAGCGGTTGGATAGATTCCTTATTGTTGAATATTGGGGTCAGCAGTGGGAAGGATGCGCTCTTGGGAAACTCTGACGGGGTTTTCATACCATAAAGAAATTTGTTTGCAGAAGGACTTTGGTCTCAATAATATTAATTATCCCTTCAAATTAAATAGAACATGGTTATTCGATCTAGATTTTTGTTGTATGGTGGAGAACTGGTGGCGATCATATTGTTGTAGTTTACAGCCTCTTGATCTTGGAAGTGGATTAGTGGGATAGAGAGAAGAAAAGGGAGAACTTTAAGGAGCTTACTTATATTGAGAATGATATTGTTGATTTGTAAAATAAGGTATATGCAGAGTTGTTCATGGAGGAAAGGAAGGATTTGTTGCTTAATCTGGAGACTCATAGAGCTAAGATTCTTCCTCAACAAGAATCCACTTGGAGGCTCAAGATTCATTCCTTATGGATACTTGAAAACAACTCCAATACCAAGTTTTTTCAATGTTTCGCATCTTATAGGAGAAACAACAATTCAATTTGGGAACTCAAATGTGGTGAGGGTGTTCTCCTAAAGGACCAAAAGGATCTCAAAAGTGGTGTAGTCTCACATTTCTCTAATATATTCAAACAAGAGATCACAAATAATATGCATGCTCAACTTAGGGTTCCTAATCATCACCTTAGATTTTTTAGCAGTGAAGACAACAAGAGTATTGGAAAACCTATATCTATGGATGATGTTAAGGAGATTCTAAGGATATTTGTGAAAGAGAAAAGTCTAGGACTGGATGGTTAGAATATAGAATTAATTATCGATTTTTTTGAGTTGGTGGGTCAAGACATCCTATATGTCATCGAAGAATCCAAGTTGAAAGAAATTATTCCTGAAAATACAAATACTACTTTTTATCACCTTGGTTCCTAAAAAGGATAGCAGGAATCTTTCAATGATTTTCGACCCATTTCACTTTGTAATATGGTGTACAAAATTATCACTAAGCTTATTTCTATACGCATTAAGATAATCTTGGAGAGATGCATCAGTATTGAACAAATTGGTTTTCTTTCGAGTAGAAATATTTTGGATGTTGGGATAGCGCGGGAGTGTAATCATTCAGTGAAAGTAAAAAATATTCAAACCTTCATTCTAAAAATGGATGTTATTAAATCATACGATTGGGTCGATTGGTCATTTATTAGATTTATGCTGATTCAGATCAGGCTCTCTATTGAAGTCACTAATTGGATCATGCCATGCATATTAGTTCAGTCTCCTATGCGGTTTTGATCAATGGATCCCCTACTTCCTTATTTGGTAGCAGCATGGGACTAATACAAGGTTGTCCACTTTCTCCTCTATTATTCATTTTGGTCATGGATGGATTGCCCAGACTTGTTAAGAAATATTAAAGGTATAAATATATATCAATCCTTAGCTATTACCCATATATTAGTTGCATATGATGTTCTCTTGTTATGATTGGGTAATATGGATGAATGGCATGATTATAAAGATATTATTGATTGTTTCTGTAAAGCTATAGGTATGTTGGTGAGTGATGAAAAGACAATGTTTTTACATCCTAATACGAAGTCTAAGATCCGTAGGAACATTTCTCAATTGTTTCCTTATAAGGTGACAAAGCTCAACCAAGGTTTCAAATACGTTGGTTATCATTTAAAACCAAATAGCTATAAACTGGAAGATTGGTTGTGGATCGAGCAGAGAGTTGATAGAAGGATCAAGAACTAGTCTTTTTTCTTGTTGTCCTTGGGTGGGAGGTTGACATTAGTTAACTTGATGCTTCAAAGCTCGTCGGTTTATTGGTTTACCCTTAAAGTGGTTCCTTCGACAGTAATCAACAGCATCCGCAAAAATATATTTATATTTCTTTGGTCTGGTGGACAACTTAATTCAAAGTTTCATATGTCAGCTTGGGAGAATATTTCCCTTATGAAACAGGTAGGTGGTTGGGGTATTAAAAGGCTTGAATGGTTTAGCGTGGCGTTAAGGGATAAAATTTTGTGGGGAGGTTTGTTTGACGCATGTATCTGGAGTAGAACCATTCGGACTAAGTATTTGAAGGGTATGTCGGTCATTATGTGGATCAGGAAGAAAATATTGTGTGTGCCTAACGCATCCATTATTTGGAAAGGGTTACTCAGGGCCATTCCCCTACTTGGAAGATGGATAGGTTGGATTATTAACAATGGAGTGCAAGATTTTTTGGGCATTGACCCCATTGTGGGTGTTGGTAGTGAATCTAGATTATCTCGAGAGTTGATTTTACAACTTCACAACAACATGTTTTTTTTGCTTTAGCTTAGGTGAGACGTAAGAGCAGTGTAGGTATGAACAACTCATATTGGTGTCATGCATATGAGCTAGGGTTACGGGAGGATGTCTCAGGAGAATGGAATAATGTTATTATGTCTCTTAATGTTGTTGGGATTCTTTGTTGGATCAGATGGATTATCTTGTTTTGGACTAGGGGGAACGCAAATGGTAAGTTGGATGCGAAATCAAATTATGAAGCCATTGTTTCTCGAGAGGGGAATTGTTCTACGGAGTGGTGGTATGGAAAATTGTGGAAAATGAATATCCTATTAAAAAACATGTTCTTTATTTGGTTATGTATCCATAAAATAATTCTTATATGGGAGAACCTTCTAAAATGAGGATTTGAAGGGTCTGGTAGATGTGTACTATGTATGGAGGTGTCAGAGACAATGGATCATGTATTCTGTAACTGTGTGTTTTTTAGAGGTATCTCGCAAAGTTCAAAAACAAGAGTGGGGCATAAGGGTTTGTGGGACAGTAATTATTTTGTTGTGTTGAGAATTATGGAATATAACTATGTAGAAGGTTATCTAGATCGACGCGTTTCAATGGACACTCCACCCATCTTCAAGATCATAGAAGCTTGCATTTATTTGTTTTCCTTAAAACATTACATTTATTCACAATTTTTATTCATATTTTTATTTTTATGTTTATATTTATTATTCTTTTTTTGTATTTTTTTCTCCCTCTTCTTTCTCCCTTTTCTCTTCTTAACCACTCTTTCGTCGTTTTCAAACAAAAAAAAATATTCACCTTTCCCTCTCTTACCTCATTTATTGGAATAAAATAAAATAAATTATTTGGATTATTTATTTTAAAGTTTGACCATAACCCTCAAATTTGTTCTCCTTAACCCATATAGAACACTCTAATCTAACGCCTAGTTTCATTTTCTCTATATATCCAACCACATTCTTTTCTAATAAACTCAAGCTTCTTATGATCCTGAAGATGGGTGGAGTGTCCACCTGAAACACGTCAATCTAGCTAATGTTCTACACAATTATATTCCATAATTCTCAACACAATGGTTGAAAACTGTGGAAGCATACATACTCAAATTATTTTGTTGACTGTCTTTTCAATTGGCTTCATGGTAGAGTGAATTATTTAGTATTGCCTTTGGTCCTTGTATGGGAGATATGGAAAGCGAGAAATTCTTGTATCTTCAAAGACATTAAACTAGCAACAAAACTAGTTTGTCTTCATCTTCGCATAGATCTTAACGACTTTTACTCTTTTAATACTAAAGAAAAGAACATATGCATTAATGCATTGCCTTATTTAGATGATTATTCGACTAGGTTTTTTTATGGTGCGGAGAAGACTATAATGTGTGGCGTGGGGATGGTTTTAATCATTAAAAAAGATCACCATATTCACATTTGGATGGCAGCTGGAAAATAAAGCAATACTAAGGTGGAGGTCTTGGCTCTTTGGGGCCTAATATGGTTTTCCATCTAGTGGGGTATTATAGGAATAAAAAATTTTGGTGAGTCAAGGGTGGTAATTGATTGGGAAAATGGGTTATTTGAGATGCACACGCTAGATTTGGAGGAATGGATGAAAATGATTTCTTCCCTGAAGTTTGAATTTGCAGATATCTCCTTTGAACATGTTTATAGGGAATTGAATGGCCATGTGGACTACCTTTTCAAGAAGGCTATTGGACCTATGGACAATTGGTTGTATTTTTAGGAATTTTCATCACACCAACTGGTGGATGTTGGTTATTACTTTGTTTTTTACTGAGGATATAAGTCTTGTGTTTGTATGAGGTACCAAGTCTTGACTCATTATATGGTGACTTTTTGTGATATTACTTTTGTGGATGTTGACAGATAGCAAGTTAAGGAGGAATATAGTTGTTTTGATGTGAAATCTATGATTTACACTATGAATGTATGTAACTTTGATTATTAATAATAATAAGTAACAACCTTTTTCTACTAAAAAGAGGAAGAAATATTGAAAGAACAAGAGTTTTCTTACTATTTAAGAAACTCGCTAAATTTTTTATGTGATATATGTCCAAATAATTATTTTTAAAAGGCATGATTCAAAGGTTATAAAAATAAATAAAATTAAATATTTCAAGCGAAACTCGCATATAGGGAATTAAGTATATATTATATAAATGTTTTTCTTAATTAGAAGGTTTGAAATAAAAATAAAAATCATAGAGAAGTTAAGTGAAAAAGTGTAAATTTTCAACCTATCAATGGAGGAAAATAATATCATCTCAAGTTTGTTATTAAGCTTAATGATTTTTACGTTTGCATGGTATGTTATAGAGTGACCATGAGATCGTTTTTGCACAGTATGTTATAGAGTGACCGAAAGCGTTTTTGTTGATCTCTGTTATGAAGAAAAAAATATTGTGAGAGCGTTTTTGTTGATTTTTTTTATGAAGAAAAAAATATTGATGTTAAGTATGGAAATATATTACAAATTGTAAAATAGGAAGTTAAAAACATAGAACATATCAATGAAATTATTAATTTGGAATGGTATCAATTAAAAACAAGAGGATGTTAATGAAATTGTGGTCGTGAGAGCGTTTTTGTTGATCTCGTTTATTAAGAAAAAATTATCGATGCTAGGTAGGGAAATATATTACAAATTGTAAAATAAAAAGTTAAAAACATAGAATATTTCAATGAAATTATTAATTTGGAATGGTACCAATTAAATACATAGGTGGTGTGTTTTTATTGATCTCTTTTATGAAGAAAAATTATTGATGTTAAGTAGGGAAATATATAACAAATTGTAAAATAAGAAGTTAAAAACATAGAAGTTCTCAATTAAATTATTAATGATGGAATGGTATCAATTAAAGACACGGAGGATGTCAATGAAGTTGTTAATTTGGAATGGGTGTCAATAAATGTTGGCAAAAACTAAAATCCAAAGTTGTAGATACCTATGAAATTGGTGTAATTTGTGGAAATCCTTGGACATAATCTCTTTATACATTGACCAAGAATTTGGATAAACGCTACATAGAATTTGGATATCTAAATAAGAAAATGGAAACTCTTGGTATATAATAACTTGATGTTTTTACTAAGAATTTGGATAAAAGTTACATATCATATGAATATTTAATTAAGAAAATAATATTGCAGGAACTTAATTCAAAATATTTTCCTCTCTCGACTAATTCATATCAGAATCAATAACAAAGTTATGAAGATTTAGAGGATAAAATTGAATAAAATGATTATCAACAAAGATGAAGAAAATGTTCAAATACAATGGAAAGTGGAGTTTCAATATATAGATGTTCGCCAATTTCAAACATAATAACATCATAAATGTTGCTCATAAGGAAGAGATTAAAAACCTAAATAAATTCATATTGAGAACAATGACTAGAAAATTCTTGCCTCATAAATCATAATAAAAATTTGCTTGTAAAAGTAAAGAAGTTAATGAATGGACGAAGATGCAACACCTGAATCAATATTGTTGAAAATCATGGAGATTTTTTTAGGTTAAAGTCCAAATCGTAAATAAGAACACCCTCATAAAGTCAATAAAAGTGGAAAATCTTAATGTTACAACTAAAAAGGTTTTATAAAATGAAAAGCATTCATAAATTGAGATTGTGAAACAATTTAATGACAATGCCGCATCTACCAATTTTGTCATAGTTGATGGTCCATTGGAATAGACATTGATGAAGACACATCTCAATGAAAGAATGTTGACACACCAAGGAATACAAAAATATCAAATATCAACGTGACAATCCAAGTAAATTGTGAAAATTTTAAATTTGTAAGAAGGATAAACTTATTAGGGTACCATATCATCTTCCAAATTACATAAGTTATAACACAAGAGAATTAATGTACCAACCTCTAAAATTCGTAACCAAATTTGACGATTTACTTACTTACCATAACATCTAAAGATCCATACAATTTGAATTCAAAATTAAGGAAGCTTGAGTCAAGAATTTTCTTAACATTGTGTTTCAAAAAGAGTCCACCTCTGATGGATTGATCTCTTTTTTATGTGACAATATTGTTCAGGGCCTAGAAAACCATGTCACCTCGTACACTCAACCTTTTCAAATAGGTGAAAGTTATAAGAATATAAAAAAAATTATCAAAAGAAGTGTTCTATAGTGAGTAATCCCTATTCCTACTATAGACAAAAGATTTTTTGGAAATATATAAGAGAATATATTGAAAAATGTTTTATTGATAAGAAGATAAGGTGATTACAATGAGTCTCATGGCGATATACTTATACTTGCATTGATTGGTCACAAGGTGAAGGGGTATGT
The DNA here is from genome assembly GCA_001517045.1 of Pseudotsuga menziesii. Taxonomy (NCBI): domain Eukaryota; kingdom Viridiplantae; phylum Streptophyta; class Pinopsida; order Pinales; family Pinaceae; genus Pseudotsuga; species Pseudotsuga menziesii. Next base: position 280,124 of record LPNX010458866.1, on the reverse strand, counting down.
TCCCTTTGACCTTTCATTAACCTAATTATGTCATTGTTATTATTATGTTTATGTTTATAACATTGCCATCCCCATATGGAATGCTTTGTCCTCAAAGTAAAATAAATAGGATTATTGCTAACTAAGCATGTTTCAATGGTGGTATCATGTTTATCTAGTTTAGGGGTTTGAATTTGTTCTTGCTTTGGGTGTTGGCAAGGTTCCTTTGTTTTGTTTGTATCATATCCTAACGTTTTTTGACTTGGTTGTTTAACCCTTTATGCTTCTTGGTAACATATTTTCCTTTCTTTTGTTTTTGTATGATTGAATGTGTTTCTTGTTCCTTTTTTATTAGTTGTAATTTATCTTTCTTAAGAGTAAACCCTTCAATGACATACAATTCATAGCGTTGGCCTTGTTAGTTAAACTCCATGAGTTGTTCTTCAAGATTGGTTGTATAAGTGTCCAATTGCATCAACCATTACACACCTAGCACCATATCCATCCCATTGAGTGGTAGAGCATAGAAACCTATTTGTAGATCCTATTATTGGATTTAAATTGGGACTTTACGACATTTACCTACTCCTTTGACTTTTTGTCTACCAATTACCGTAGCTGTGAGGTCCTTAGTAATCATAACAAAAAGATTTAGTTGTTTAGCTATAGTGATATCTATACAATAATGAGTAGTTACAAATTCTACTAGTACCATTACCTTTATATCTGGTATGAATCATATAAGCTTCAAGCTTTTAGGTTGTGATTTCCTCATCATGGGTGCCAATAATTGTATGCTTGCATTTTTTTTCTTCGAACTGGGATTTTATCAACCTTTTTAAATGTAGTGTATTTTTCAATCAATTGTTGTATTTGATCTGTTGGAATAATTTTTTTTAAGCACAACTTCTTCATTTCTATTTTGGTAGGTGTATGAGATTGAAGCTAATAATATGTTTTCCCATGATTCATTTTCAATCATCAGTATTTCAAATTTAAATCTATTGGGTGGACTTATTCCACCCCAGTCTCTTTCTTGAACTATGGTTGATGAGTTCAGGTTTTGGATGGATTTTCATAAGTTTCAAGTTCTGGATTGTACCCAATAGTAGAATTTCAGTTGGTGGGTTCGAAATTCCAACTTTTTTTGTCCATTATTTTCAAATACTATAATGAATTGTCTTCACGTAGATTTCCTAGAGTCTATATCCTATCACATTTGCGACAAATATTTCTCTTCTAGTTAATTCTATCCATGATCTTTGGGAGTCTTGGTTAACTTATCAAGTTTGTCCACAATTTTGTTATTTTTTCCCTAGCTCTTTTTGTAACTCCACAATCCTATCCATAATTTCCATGTAAATATTGGTTTCATCTTCATAATGATGGTCAATTACTTGCGCCTTTTTATAATAAGTCATTTTAAAGGTGGATTCTTTGTGGGACCCACTTAATTTTAATTTGTTTTAAATTATTGAGGCCAATTTAATATTATGTTCAACATAGAAGTCTCAATCAATGGCTAGGAAAAGTAATGTGTATAGATTCAATGCAATGGTAGGCATGTTCATAAGAATGTACACATGATAAATTTGATGGTTTAGGGTGAGCATATAGTGGTGGTTTGATTGTACGTAATTTGTAGGTGATGTCGTCAGTATGATGTGGAAATTGTATACATTAAATGTTTGAATGGTTGTGCATTATGATGGTGCAATGATTGTTTTTGGATTGGTGGTTGTACAATTAGATGATGTTGGATGGTACAACATCATATTTATATGGAACATGGAAAATTGAGGCCTATACGAATTATTACAGTAGTGTACAGACAAATGTATACAACATATTGCAATGGATTAATGTATGTGTACATAATTGTTAGTCATTGAGTGTATAGAGCTTCGTGATGGTATACTCATACACATTGATTAGCCACAAAGTGAAAAGGTATGTACCCTTTAACCTTTCATTAACCTAATTATGTATTTATTATTATTATTACATTTATGTTTATATAAACATGTCCTATAAGTATAATTTGAAAACAACACATAATCAATAAAATGACTTGAAATATATTTAAAATTTATTCTAACTGATATCATAATGTTATAAACATGTATTACATAATAATTGTCATAAATTATAATATACCTTTATGTTATAGCAATAACAAAAATATCTATTTTCTCATCAAATTAATTTTATATATATATAAATAAATATTTACTATTTTAATATAAATTCTTTCTTTACATCATATATATATATATTCTAATCAATTTCATATATTTTATGTAAACAAATATTTATTATTTTAATATAAATTTCTTAACTTATATAAATAAAATAACCATTTTATAAAATGAATTTTTTTACTAACTTTACCAAAACAAGGTAACGATAGTTATCTTTCAAAATTACAACTAAGCTTTTCAATTGAAAAAACTAAGAAAAGTGATCAGACCCAACCCCACTAAGTGCATTTCAAATAAAATCCACTTTAAGCAAATGACCACATATTTAAATAAATAAATAAAATCTTTTATTTTCCAAGATCCAAAAATCACATGTTTAACAACAAAGTTTTCTTGTCTTTTACAAGATCCAAAAGTCACAATGAAAATCTAGTCAAAGTTGTTTTTATTAATAAAGTTCAAAGAATCAAAGTAAACTATGGCAAAATAGTCTTGTCTACTTTAAGGACCTATTTAAAGTCAAACTAATTTTATTTTAAATTATGAAAAATATTATTTTAAAATCATACTAACCTACCACTAAACCAAGTCATTTAAAAATCCAGCTAAAACTCCGGTTCAGTTCGTCAAGAATTTGTGAATCTCAGGATTTGATAAAAATAGTTGTTTTAAGTTTGTTGATTTTTATATTGGTTGGGTTGTTTTTAGACTATTTTTTTCTAAAATTTGATTGGAATGGTTGAAATCATATATATATATATAAATATATAAAGTATAAACATATAAAGTGTTGAGATTGTTTAATCTAGATGGAATAGGCTATTTTGAGGACCTTTAATCTATTTTTATCATAAAAATAAATTTTGAACCATAAAAAGTTATCATTGGCTAAAAATCAGATCACTGGATTCCATCAATAATAACTAAAAAAATAAAAATGGTTTAACTTTTAGACAATTCAAATAAACAATAGATGAAAATCATTTGCTTTTAGAGTGCCCTGCTTACACCCACATTAGATCTCAGTTTCATAATCTTTGTTGCAATACTGACCTTTCTAGCCTTTTAACTTGTCCAAATTATAGTGAACTCAGGAGGCTTCTCACCAAGCTCTTTGAGCATAGAAATACAATTTTAAAACAAACTAATTAATTGGTTTCTTTAGGTAAGATAAACCAAGTCTAGTGGACATTAACCATTATCATCATCAAATAATATAAAACTAAACTGACACTAAACTGAACTGAAGGTAGGTATTGCCATTGAAATTATCCGTAGTCTGCATATTGTCAATTTTTGAGGTTTAGCACACACTATTGAGAAAAAGTGAGGTTACACGATCCTTATACCAACTAAATCTAGAGACTTTTAAGGCTGGCTAACTTGGCTGATTGAGCCACATTTGACTCATCTGATCACATGAAAGCTTCGGAAACAATCATTCCGCATCATGATGGCCAAAGTATAGTAGTGGGGTTTGGTAACCAATTGTGGGAGAAACTTGGGCAGCAATTCAAAGACATTGACAATTCTGGGCCCAGTTTTGGAAGGTTGTCCATTGTGAGAGGAATAATTAGGCATGGCCTACAAGCCCACCTACCTCCATATCTATCATTGCACTGCAATACCTCACTGAGGCCCCCCGCCCTCCAGTGGTGAATGGTGGACTTTTTTTAATTCATTTGCTTTGACCTCCTTTATTATTATGACATATATTCATCACAAGAATCATCTTGTGGGGTTGGGAGTTGTTCCACATTCATCCTTCACCCATCAAGCAGGTTCTCTTTTTAGTAGATTTTAACTAAAGTCTTCATTGACTAGTCCGTGGGGTTAGGAGAAAGTTGATCGGCCTTCATCAATCACCCATCAAGCAGGTTCTCTTTTCACCCATCAAGCAGGTTCTCTGGGTAGAATTTTACTGTAGTGTTAACGTCCAATTTGACTGATTTGTGATGATCAGAACTTGGTAATTGGTAATTAGTAGATGTGGACCTTCCAAGCCAGACGGTATGATTTCAATTCACATCACCCATCACAAGATAGCTTGAAGAGCCACAAACCGACTTAAGTCCAAATAACCAGAAAAGCAGATGCACCTACTGATTGCGCAGCAGGAAATGTCAAACCCATGTATCAAGATCGCACTATTCAATGAAAATGGTAAGCAGACTAAGTAATCATGGTAATTTCAAAGCTTGGAATTGGAATTTGACAGTCAAATCGTCCATCAATAGCTGGTCTCGGTGATCAAATCTTGGTGGAGAATGATTCAAAAATCAGCATTGTTTTGCTACACGTGTGATGAGTTAATCTTAGTTATCAAAGTAATGCATACTGATACAATCAATGTTTTTTATTTTGATTTTTGAGTTGGTCAAATAAAGTAATTGTGAACATGGACGTCCTTATTTTCTCCATGGTTTGGAAAATCTATTTCAAGGCCCAATCTTGGACATATTGGATGCCCAATGCCCATCATTGTTTTTTCTGTTTGATGTAAAGAGAGGGCAAGGCTTACTTGAAGAAGTATATGCTACAACTAAATTATTATGTATTTTCTGGATTTTGGTATAGGAAGAATGGTTAAAAGTGTATTTTTTATTGTTTAAATTGCAATTTGAGTAATTTCAAAATTGGGTATTTAGTCTAAAACAGATATTTGTGATTGAAATTGCATAATTGTATAAAACTGTAATTTTTAGTCAAGATTTTGACCAGATTTAATAAAAAATACACCATTATATGCATACCATTTTGATTTAAAAGATCAGAGCTTATAATATTAAAATAATAATGCAATTTAAGGTTACAGTTTAACTAGACACCAAAATGATGTATGCAACCTCCTTGTTTGTGGTGCAAGGACCTCTCAACACTTTACAGGGCAGGACATACCCAAAGAAGTATATGTGACAACCAAATTACCCTGTATCTGCTGGAATCTGGCATAGGACGAATTGTTAAAAGTGCAATTTTCATTGTTCAAATTGGACAATTTGGGTAGCTTCAAAATCCTGTATTTAGTTTAAGACAGATATTTGTGATCGCTGAAATTGCATAATTGCACAAAACTGCAATTTTCAGCCAAGATTTTGACCAGATTTAATAAACAATACACCATTATATGCATACCATTTTAAAGATCAAAGCTTATATTATTAAAATAATAATACAATTTAAGGTTACAGTTTACCTAGACACCAAAATGACTTCTGCAACTTCTTTGTTTGTGGTACAGGGACCCCGCTACACAACGATTTGATTATTTAGTTTACAAGGTGCCAGTCTAGATTTGAAGATTTGGAGGAGAAAACACATTCTTAATGATAAGGGTGGTCACTCAGATTTTTGGGGGCTTTTCTACACTTAACAATTTGCCTTTGGCGGCTTTTGTTCAAGGTTTAGATTGAGAATTTATTATATGTATATATTTTTATTTTGGAGGAGGTGCCCTGAAACTTATCATGCATCCCTAGAACTATTGAGCATTATATTCCAGAATTCCTATTGAAAATCTGGAAAAAAATTAGGGGGGAAATTTATTCCATGGGTTGTCTTACAACTTTTTTTTCCAAAAGAAATTATCGAATTTGCCCAAATTTTATGGGATTATTTTTTTTATTCTAAAAATCGCCAAAATTGTTCAAGAAAAAATATAAAATCTTTAGAAATTTGAATACTTTTACAAAAAAAATCATCAAACATTTTATGGATGCACATTTAAAAATTAGTACAATTCACTAAGATTTTTACCATTAAGAAAATTTGAATCCTTAAAATTTTAACTGTTAAAAATTATATTCCAAGATTTTTACCTTCAAGGAAATTTGAATCCTTAAAATTTTAACTGTTAAAAATTGTATTCCAAAATTCTTATTGAAAAGAATTTCTAAATTTTAAATATGAAATATTCTAACCACACTCATATTTGATCAAACAATGCAATTTCTTATCTCCTTTTGTTTCCACTAACTTTTAATTGGGGAACTGAATAACCCAAAGCAGGGGAATTAGATATATGTGAAATAAGGAAAATCGATATCCAAATGAAGTGACATCTTTAACAACACAAGCTTTGCAAAAATAGGGTAATATTTTTGGTTGAACAAAATTTTCAGTGCTCTGCCTCTGCTTTGCAATGAGCATTATGAGACTTGAGTGTCTCCTGAATTTATACTGCAGTGCTCCAATAATTCTGAGAATCAAACTATTGAGCTCAAGTATATGTTTTAACATCCTTGAATCAGTGTGCATCAATGTCATCAATGATAAATTCACTCTAAACCGTTATGTATCTTATTTGGCAACCCTGTAAAAAGCAAGACACTATTTTCTACTGAACAGAAATTCTGGAACACAATCATTTTAACCAATCACAAACCCTCCATCATGTATTTTATCTGTTATTAGGACATTGTAGTTTTGTTGGAATGAAATCTAGAAAAACATGTATATTTTATCCCGGGTTACACTCATAGGAGTTGCCACAATGCTCATGAGTCATAACAAGATGCAGATCCAGTCACTATGGAAGGATACAGAATACTGATAGCAAGTAAAACTTAAACATCTATCCATATTAGATCAAGTATATTGTGTCTGGACTCTGAACTTTGAACATAGACAGTTCAATTATCATGTAAAGCGAGAAGGGCTATTTCCATTCATCTGTCGAGTGAGGAAAAGGCTGAAGCCAAGGAGAGGAATACCGAAATCTAGTTAGAAGAGAGAAGTTCTCCTATATTTTTTCTCTAAGCAAAATTTAAAAAGATTTAGTAAGTGCAAAGAACTCATATTGGAGAACGCAAAGTCATATTCAGGTTATTAGAAATTTCGTGAGTAATGTACAACCAAATGGCAGCGAAGTCGATATAAATTCTCTAGTAGAGAACTCTTTCATGCTCTTCTATTCGATTAAGAGTCTCATAGACTGTACATCATGTAAACCAAAATTTAAATATCCTGGACTTTGAATTTGTAAAATAGTCCTCCACAAAGATCTCTTTTTATCACATTATGCAAATGAGATCGACTTGCCAAAACAACCTCATTAGAGGCCTTTGCAAAAACTTTAGCATCAATATCAGCTGGCTGCTTTCCTATGGAGGTTCTGCAAGACATTCCGTAGAAAATGGCCCATTGCACACCAACAATAGCCACAGATTAAAATCTTCTGTGCCTTCACATGAATCAATCTGCAAAAGCCTCATGGATCCACCACCAATCCTGTGCTTTCAGACATGGACTGAGAATGGTTGTGCTCTCCTTCATATGTCACGATAAGCATGGTTGGATCATCCAAAGAACGTTCCACATGCTTTCTTGCTGGGCAACCCCTTATACTGCTGCACTTGTAGTACCCTCTGAAAAAAGAAAAGATGGAAATATCAGCCTGTGTAGAAGTTGAACCCTTAGACCTCAGCTCTTCTTTCCAATCAAAGTAGATTCTAGATGTTATATTTTCACACCAATGAATCTAATTTCCTCACAACTGCCCTTCCCATTGAATAAAAATCAAACGCCAAGGATCATATCTTGAACCCCAATTGATATAGGGAATGAAGATTGACTCCACTAAAACATTAAAATCTATATACCCAGGAATCATCGATTTAGAAAAATGAAAATTTAAGGGCAATAACATAGAATGTTTGGTATCATCTGAGAAAAATTAGAACCTGTATTATTGGCACATGAAGCATACCTTGGATGCGGTGAACCCTTTATAGGTTTCTGCCCATATTTTCTCCACGAGTATTCATCTGCTGGAATATCTGCCATCTTGGCACTGATGGCTGGCACTTTGATGGTTCTTTTCACCCGAGATCTCCTGAAAAATAGAATAAGAAGAATGTTGTCAGATGCTTTTGGTTCATCCATTACAAAACAAATTACCAATATAGGTTCACATAAAACATAAATACTAACTTGGATTCATACATAATTTCAAATCAAACGATAACATGGAAACAAGGGGGCATAAAATTCTACGACTCGAGAGAACCTAAAACAAACAAACATCCCCAAGGTCACTAAGGAAAAAAATGGAAACCCCAACTGGAATCAGACCAGAAAGATGCCGATATGGATCAACAATCCTTTCATACAAACAATATGGGTTCCATGAACCGAAGTACAAAAAAATCAAAAGCGGCCTGTGTGGACCTCAAAAGCCACGGTGAGTACATGGTTGGCTAACGAACATGCAGTCCCATTTAAGCCCTGGCCTTCACGGGATCAAAAAAAATATCTAGATGACCTCCAGCAATAAGAAAATTCCAAGATGAAAAAGACCAATAGATATAAATCCTTTAATGGCCTCCAAGAAAAGGAATTAAATACCAATATGCATTGTAAAACACCAAAAGACCAGTATGGTTCAGAAATCCTCAGAAAACCCAC
>LPNX010458866.1:250943-262917 GCA_001517045.1 Pseudotsuga menziesii | reverse complement strand
TAGGAGGTCATAGGTTCAAATCCGAAGGGGGGTAGGGTATGTACACCTTTGTAGACTTTAGCAGTTACATTGCTACGCAAAGGGGGGTCCCTTGTCCTAGGTACATCGCTATGCAGAAGGGGGTCCCTTTGTTGATGTTTGAGCAAAATCGAAGATCCTTGAACTTTAAGACTTTTATAAAACAATTTCAACACTTATGAATTTCATAAATCAACCACATATGAATCTTTATATCAGCCACATATGAATCTCATAAATAAACCAGCCACATAAATTAACTCCATTATCCATATAAATGAATCAATCATGATAGACAAGATATACCCTGGGAAAACCCTCCAAACATAGAGGATGAAAACCCCAACAATTCTTTGAGTATGATAGATAGATTTGTAGAGAATGGATTACAACACATAAACAGATTGCCCGATAAGAGATATCACATAAGCAGTAGAGAAGAGAGATCCAATGCAACCCTGCAAAAACAACTATATTGAACTTATCATATGTATGGCATAATAATAACAAGCCAAAAAACCTAGCATGTAGAAGGTAGCGTAGAGGAGGCTCAATAAACACACTGAGAGCACCACATAGTGCATTCACACAGAGGAGCTAACTAGAACTCCCTCCATGTAAACATTAGCGCCCTTCCTTTCCTCAATTAACTTTAATCGAATGTTCATTGTCTTGAACTGAAAGTGAACTAACTTGAACTGAATGTTAATTGACTTGAACTGAATGTTAATTGAATTGAATGTTAACTTACTTGAACTAAATGTTAACTGACTTGAATCGAATGTTAACTTTACTTGAACTGAATGTTAACTGACTTGAACTAAATGTTAACTGATTGAACTTAATGTAAACTGATTGAAATGAACTCAATCATTAACTTAATGTTGATCACTTAGTTAACCTTAAGTGTCATCAGAGCTTCACTCTTGGTGTCATCCATGCACAATTTCTATTATTAACTTTTACATGGATCTCTTTAGTTAACTGGTGCATGATGATTGATGAACATTAAGATCTTCTTTACTTAATTGATTACATTCATTAATAGTTTAATTGATGCTTTGACCGAGGCATTTATTGAGGCATTCATATTTTATTGAAGCTTTATAACCTGAGTTCACTCAAACATTTGCATGGGAAATTTGAATTCTCTTTTGCTATGCTTTATATCACTATCATTAAATAATTAATGCATGGTCCATATGCATATTATTTATCGAATTATTCCATATATATTGGATCATATATATTACCCGGGTCATATAGTCATATGCTAAAGTAATTCACTCTAGGGGTAGCTAAGCCCTACTGGAGACTTCCAGCACTCAATGACCATGATTAGCAATATATCAGATAGTATAACCACCTCAACAAACGAAGGTCCATAGTCTTGATACAACACAAGACTTCAATCTTGATACAACACAATATCCTCTCCACAATTGGAGATCCATTCTCATAGGGTGTAGTCTACGAGAATCATTGGCTTGATACAACACAATTCTAGTCTTATTCACAAGACTCGGCTTGATATTACTCGCAAGATTTACAATACAACATCGCCACCTCAATCATATGAGGATACATAGGACTTGATATAACTCACAAGTCCAGAGAATGACTCATGATGCTACACAATCAACGCCCTTTTCCCACAAAACAAAGGGGTCTCATACACCAAATTAGCGTATGGCTTGGATATGACCCTAAAAATTGATTATTATTATTATAAACCTACTAGTTTTTTAATTAGCCTATAAAAAGTAGTAAATAATTATATAAGTTTTCAAAGGAAAATGATGAAATAAGCAATCTACCTCATTTAGATTATTTAAATTATACTTACTTAAAAATAAGTTTTTTTAAATAAATTGAAATTACTAAATGTAAAACTTTCACATCTAAATTAATTATAATAAAATGTTTTTTTTGGGGCCATTAAACCACACTTTTGAGCATGTAAATTTTCACGAGTAATCATTCTAATATTTGTTTATGAATTCGAGTGTGTTAGAGTTTAGATACTCAACATTTTGGTTAGATACTCTACATTAGGAAACATAGAAAAAGCTTTGATGGATTGAAAAGAGTAGCAAATGATAACTAGTTTCCTTATCTTATTTATTGGATACTTTAATTGTCAAAGCTTCTTCTATGTTCCCTAATGATAAGTGAAATATCCACCCAAAACATTGAATATTTAAATTCTAACTTCAACACAATACAATCCAAAAAACAAATATCACAAACCACACTTTACTAAACATTTCCATATCATTGTCGAGTTTTATATTTCATACATGGAACACCTTAAGTCGTCAATCTGAATTTGTCAATTCTTTTCTTTGTAGAAACAAAGTGTAACATGCAATGAAACAAAGTGTAACATGCAACGGACCATGGAACATATAAACCAAAAAATTCAATGTCAATGGATTACCAATTAAAACACTTAATATGCTACAATGTTTTATGATGCTTTAGTATTTTTTATTGTTTTTCAATTTATGTTTACATAAATTAAGTGCATATCCATATTAGTTTGAAACAAGATTATAAATTATAATTAATTTTTTATTATTATTAATTGTAAAGATTTAAATATTAAAATAAAAAATAAAATAAACCAGAAAACATTATAAAACAAAAACTACTACTAAATTTTCAATAAAAAATATATATTATATATAATCAAATAATACAAAATAGTCCAAGGATTAGCTCAAGTGATTATCACCTACACGTGGATTTTTTTTTTTTTGACTAAAACATAATAGTAGATTATAGAGGTACCGGTAAACCAGCTACCGCGTGCTTGACAGAGATACAAAAATCAATAGCTAAGATGGACTGAAGTTCAAAAGGAGTCTAGGAACCGGTCAACGGTTAGAGAACAAAGAATACAAAAGGAGGGAACACAGAAAAACAAAAGGAGCAGAGCGCTGGATGTGCCAGGGATTTTAGAATTTCTTCATACTTCCATTCATTTGCCCAAGATGGCTTTTAGGACCGCCTTTGCTGATTCCAGAGAGCTGAATCGATTTCCAAATCCCATTGACAATGGCCACGTCCTTGAGATTTGCTTGACCTTCATCCTTGAACTCTTCAAGAGTTTCCTTTGAGGAGTCATGGACAGCTCTTAGCTTCTTGAGGTTGCAGACGCTTCCAAACTTGCTAAACGCTGTGTATTTTCTCCACAATGGAATTTGATTCACTTCTGAGAGAGCTGGGGAGGGGAGCAGTCAATAAAAACCAAAAGTAAAGGGATCCAAGTCACGCGTTGGTCTGCTATTGCGATTTGAGAAAGGTCATCTGGCAGTGAACAAAACCGTGGATGTGCTTTCCCATTTGCGATTTGGAACAGATTTCTTGCCAACGAATAAGGGAGCTCGTGGATCAGCCAGCTTCCATCTACGAGTTGGTTGAGAGTTACTGTCAGTAGAACGTGGACTACGATTACTCTGCAGGTCAGAAGGGGGATTCCCATTTGAGCAACGATCTACAGTTACTAAGGAATGTCACATCTGCTTTCAACCCCATCATTGACTAAAACTCCTCTTCCCAGTACTGTCCCATAATTTGCTTCTTTGTCAGCCACCTCGTTGAGGGTCCTCAGCACATGGTAAAAATCAATGGAATGGAACTTTTTGCTTAAGAAGCAGATTTTCTGATACACTTGAGCAAGCTTGAGCTGATTTGGTCGATTTTTTCGATTAAGGGCAAGAATTAGCATTCTTGAGTCCCCAAAGATCGCCAGACTGGTGATTCTTTTGGACAGGGCAATCTTTAGACCCTGCAGAAGGCCACAAAACTCTGCGAAATTGTTAGTTTCAACGCCAAGACCCCAGGAGTAGTTGCTGAGCGTAATACCAGTGGCTGAGCTGATCACACCCCCACATCCAGATAATCCTGGATTTCCTTTAGCTGCCCCATCAAAGAAGAGACAGTCTCTGTTCAGCGAAGCCTTCCAAATGGTGAGATCTGGATCTGCAATCCTAACTTCCCAATGGATAGGGAGAGGGTGATTAGGGACTGTTTTATTTTTCAGGACTGAGGTAATAGAACTTATCCACTGCAGCTCTTCAGGCAGGAGACAACTGAAGTCATTAAAATTTTGATCCATTACTTCCTTAAGAATAGCTCTGGCTTGAGTGGCAATTCTATCAGGATGGCTTTCAAGATCTCTAAAAATGCGGTTATTTCTCTCTGTCCACAGCTTCCAGCAAATGGCTTTTAATAACCAGTTCCAGGTTGAATTGATAATAGGATTTTTTGACAGGGGGAAGGGGGAAAGATTTAACCTGCTCGAAAGCAGCCCTTGGATGGAACCAGGAAGGATCAAGGCCTGTTGAAGATTCAAGGCTTTAATCCACACTTCTTTGGAGAAATTACAGCACAGGAGGAGATGATTTGAGGTTTCTTCCTCAGTTTTGCAGAACGGGCAGCGGAGAGGGCCTTCCATACCACGTTTTTTTAAGTTTTCCCCTGTGAGAATGCTCTTGTGGGCAAGAGTCCAGCAGAAGAAATCAATTTTTGGAATGAAGGGATTAGACCAGATAAACTTCCATATTGCCGGATTGGGAGCAGCCGTTGGGAAAGCATGGATGAGCTTATAGCCTTCAGAGGTTGAGTATTTTCCAGACCTGTTACCCCACCCTCTTCTGTCTTTGAGATCTTCATTAATAGGAGCCTTTCCTTGGAGGAGGCTAGTAAGGATTTCAGCTTCATGTTGAAGGTCAGGAGGAGGGTCTCCGAGGTCCCAGCTGAGCCAGAGGTTGTCTTCCCAAACTGAAAGATCCCACAGCAAGGTGGCCCCTTTAGCCAAGAGCCAGAGCTTGATGTTGTCAATTTTTGGGAAGTTTCCAAGGGGCGTTTCTCCAAGGATTGAGTCATCCCACACTTTGATATTCTTCCCATTCCCCGGAATCCAGTAAAGGCTCCTTTTGATCAGATCCAGCGATTTCAGACATAATTTGTAAACAGGGGAACCTCTTCTGAATGGAGGCTACCTGTCAAGGCATCTCTTCCGAGTTCCAGGGAAGTATTTTTTGCGTATAGCTTTCTTACTCCAGCTTTCTTTCCCTGAGATCATTTGCCAAAGAATCTTAGCTCCTAGAGCTAGATTTTGGCTGGGTAGACTCCAGATTTGAAGCCCCCCTTCATCTCGAGGTTTTTTTATCTTTTCCCAACTGACGAGATGGAGTTTCTTTTCATTCCCTTTGCCCCCTTCCCAAATGAATTTTTTGAGAAGTCCTTCTATTTTCCGAATTGTTGATCCTGTAGCAAGCAAAATTGAGGACCGATAAATAGGCATGCTGTTGAGAACAGCTTTAATAAGAGTTGTCTTACCTGCAATATTGAGCCAATTTGCATTCCATCTTTGGATTTTGTCTTTGATTTTGTCTATAATGGGATCCCAATTTGCTGGAATGATTTTTTTTTTACAAATGGGAATGCCCAGGTAAGTGAAGTTGTCCCAATCCATGGTGCCATCCATGCCCAACGATCTAGCTATATCTCCAAGCTCTCTAGCTGAGCAATTCCAGCTGAAAATTTTGCTTTTCTGGAAATTTATTTTGCTACCTGAAATATTTTTGTAAATGTCCAGTTCTTGTTTAAACTGATCAGTTGAATGAGTACTTGCTCCCCCTAGCAAAAGAGTATCATCAGCGAATTGTGCGTGATTTATATCCCGAACATTGTGGGCTATTCTTAGACCTGGCAGCATGTGGTTGTCCTGACTGAGATTGAGTTGAAAGTTGAGCATAGCGGCTTGAATGGCGTAGAGCAGAGGGGACAGCGGGCATCCCTGTCTTAAGCCTCTAGAGGCTTTGAAGAAATTTGTTGGCCTGCCATTGACTAGCGGAGCTATCCAAGGATCACCCACACAACCTTTGATCCAGCTAATAAAGGTTTGTGAGAAGCCAAATTTCCCCATAACAGCAAATAGGAAGTCATGTCTTACACGGTCAAACGCATTAGCTAAATCAAGTTTGATTGCCATACCTTTTTCATTGCGCTGAAAGCTTGAATGGATGGCTTCTTGAACTAGTATGATGTTGTCAAGAATCTTCCTGCCTTTGATAAAACCACCTTGGTTTTCTGGAATAATCTTGGGAAAAACTTTTTTGAGTCTGGTGGCTATAATCTTGGTTATAATCTTGTAGCTAGTGTTGCACAAAGAGATCGGCCTGAATCTATTGAAGGAGTTGGCTCCTTTTTCCTTTGGGATCAGAGCCAGGAAGGAGGAGTTGGTGCTGCCTCCCAGCTTGTTGGTCTTTTGTGAATACCGGATCATTCTTAGAAGATCATATTTTATTATTGGCCAGCATGAGGTGAAGAATCTGGTTGTGAAACCGTCAGGACTAGGGGCGCTGTCAGGTTTCATTATATCAAGGACATCTTTCAGCTCCTTCATGGTGATTGGGGCAGTAAGGCAGATATTTTCCTCCGGTTTAATAAGGTGATGGATGAGATCGAATGGATGGGCGTTTGTATCCAAAGGGTCCTCTAAGGGAGCTGAGAAAAGCTCTTTGAAAGTCTTCTTAGCAGCGCTCTTAATGCCCTCAAAATCTTTGATCAGCTCACCTTGATAAATTATTTCGGAGACAACTTTGTAATTTTTCCGTGCTGCTGCCTGCTTATGGAAGTACTTGGTGTTTTTGTCCCCACTTAGCAGCCAGAGATTTATGGATTTTTGCCTCCAAAACTGTTCTTCCGTTCTACAGGCTGAATGGAAAGATTTCTACAGATTTTCTTCCTTTTTAAGGAGGCTGTCCGTGATGGGGCTGATATCCATGAGATTTTGGTGGGCTTCAAGTTCAGCTTGAGCCAACTTCCAACTTGTGATGGGGGATGGAATGCTTCTTGCCTAGTCTTTCAAGTCAAGTTTAAGCTTCTTGATTTTTGCTTCCCAAATGTAGGACGGAGATCCTCTTATTTGTGCTTCCCAGGAGTCTGGGACTACTTGCATAAAGTCTTCTTGGTGGATCCAGAGCGGGCTGAAACGAAAGGGTAACGGGCCAAGGTTTTGATCAAGATTCAGCTCAAGAAGGATTGGCTTATGATCAGAAGTGCTATGAGGAAGGATTTTTGAGGAGGCAAGAAGGCCCAAGTCGAGAAAGGCAGAATGGACCAGGAACCTATCAAGCGGGGCTGCTACATGGCCAGGACCAACTCGTTTGTTTGTCCAAGTAAATTTTCCCTTGACTGGCTTTATGTCGATCAGATCCCATCCCTGCATAATGTCTTCGACCAATTCCCTCGACGGATCTCTAACCAGCGATCCTCCTTTCTTCTCGTTGGTAGCAAGTGTGACATTTAGATCACTAGCGACTATGATATTCTCCAGCTGATGCATTTTAAGAAAGGATTCGAGGATACTCCAGCAGTTATTTTTTTCCAAGGGTAAAACAGGGACATAGAGATTAAATAAACTTACAATTCGACCAGAATTTTTATGTATGAGTTTGGTGAACACCCAGTGCAGCGTTCGCTCCTCATCTTCAAGATCATACATATTGGAATCCCAGAAAGTGGCAATACCTCCAGATGCGCCTCTAGAGCTGTTGCCGATCCCAGGCCCTTTTTTCCAGAATTTATTTCCAGCTTGGAGGGTAGCAGATTCCTCCATTTTAGTTTCCTGTACTAGCAGTATCTCAGGGCTATGAATTCGCACCAAATCTTTCATTGCTTCTTCTTTTAAAGCCGATCCTAGACCTCTGCAGTTCCAGGAGATGTAACGCATTAATTACTT
The DNA here is from genome assembly GCA_001517045.1 of Pseudotsuga menziesii. Classification (NCBI taxonomy): domain Eukaryota; kingdom Viridiplantae; phylum Streptophyta; class Pinopsida; order Pinales; family Pinaceae; genus Pseudotsuga; species Pseudotsuga menziesii. The sequence continues at coordinate 255,143 of LPNX010458866.1, read as the reverse complement.
TGAGTGGGGTTGGCCCCTTTTGGGGCCTGAGTAGTTCCTTTTTTGGATCTGGTTTTCATTATGCCTTTTAGTGTCTTTTGCGAGCCATCTAGGATAGCTAGGTAGGTGGCTTCCTCTCTTTTCTTTTTTTTTGATTTCCTTCCTCTTGGATTTTTTATGGGCGTAGCATGCCGACTGCTTGTTGAGGAGTCCTCATTTGATTCTTCACCTGGGTCTGAATCTGGGAGATGATCTGCGCTTGCTTCTATGGAGGACTCTAAAGCCTCAGTAGCCAACGAAGGACAGGGAACAGTTTGGGGGATTTCCCCTGGCTCCAACGTTGCTACTGCCTCTCTATTGGCAGATTGACTTCCGATTTGTTTTCTTTTAGTGCTTTCAGAGATCGAATCTTTCCCCGCTGGCTCGTTGGAGATCTGAATTTCTTCATTATTTGGAATGATAACTGGATCGAGATTTGAGTCTTCTTGGTTCGATTTTGATGAGGTTTACGGGTGATCTTGCATGTTCCCTGCGGCCTTTTTTTCATTACTTTTGCCCATTGTTTTCCCTTTTTTGGCTTTTTGCCATCCTTCTCCCTCTTCTAGAGTTTGCATTTTGGGGCAGTTTCTTTGGAAGTGCCCGTGGTCATGACAGAGTCGGCATTTGAAAGGTAATTGTTCGTAATCCAGCTTTTGGAAGTGATGCCATTCTCCAACTTTGAGTTTCACAGCCTCTGGCAGCCCAGCTTCCAGATCTACTTCTACACAAATTCTGGCACAAGAATATTGGCCCTTGTCTTCGGCTTTATCAATGTATCTGCCGAGAGCATTCCCTATCTTTTCCAGGGCTTGAGTGTTCCAACAATGAACTGGGAGATTTGGGAGTCTTACCCAAACTGGAACTTCTTTCGGCACATCTACTTCTGCATTGAAGTCAAGGGTCCATCTATTGAGATACAGACCTTGGGAGGCCATGAAATACGGGCCATTTCTGAAAATAAGATCGCGGTCTTCTTTTTCTATGAATTCGAAGATGAAGAACCCTCGACCAACAGGGTAGCAGGTAACACTGTTCTTGAGCTGAGGCCTCCAGTTCCTTTGGATCCAGTCATCAGTAGTTCTTGTTGAGGGACAAATCCCCATGAACTGGCCTACCAATCCTCGCTCCGCCAAAGCTAAGGCGATCTTGATTGGCTGTTCAGAAGGGAGATCGATTTCAAGGATTGCATCCAATTTTTTGATGAACTTCGGGATGCTTGGAGCCACCGGCTTGAAACCCGGAGTCCTGAGTAACCGGTGGAATGCATCAGCTACAGAAGAGGGAACAGAGGGAGGGGAGAGCCCTCCCCCAGGCTCAGCCATGGCGATCTGACCTATGCGGCCTAACTCCAACGCCCTCTAGCGACTTCACCTCTCAGCGCGATCTCCTATGCAAGTTCACCACGTGGATTTTTTTTTATTGATTATATTAATTTCCTCTAAATTCTTCGAATTAGTACTTGAAAATAAATAAATATATATATATATATATATATATATCCGTAATCAAAATTAATTTTTTTTTTTATTAATGTGGTTCACCGCCTCGGAAGATAGAGGGCTCGTTATGTCCATGGTAATAATCTCAATGGTCTCACCTTCTCGGCTCCAAGTTGAGAAGTTGATAGGGTGAGACTCCTGAGATTATTACCATGGACATAAGGACCTAGAGAATTGAATCTCTGACCTCGACTACCAAGGTCTTAGACTTGAAAGCAACAACCAACAAAGCTACCTTACATGGATTTTTTTAAACGTGGTTCGCTTCCCTGTAACTTCGATGAAACACGCTACGTCCATGGGAAGAATTCCAAGGGGCCCACCCAAAAGGGCCTCACCCTGTCAACACTAGTTTTTGGGAGCCTAACCCTAGAGGGCGTAGAGAGCTAAATCTTCAACCTTGACCTAGTGACGGCTTGGCCATGGAGGCTCCAAATAATTGAGCTACCCCACATGACTAAATCAAAATTAAATCATTATATATTTTAACCAATAATATATGCAATATGAATATCCAAAATCATTCTAAATCACCTTAGGATTCCATGAATCATGGAGTTTTCTTTACAGGGTTGTGTGTGTGTGCGTGCGTGTGTGTGTACGCGTAGCCTAAAGGTTTGACGATTTTTCCCTTTCTCAACAGAAAATGAGTGTTGATGATGAAAATCACTTCCTCTTAGATCGTCCTCTGTACACCCACATAAGATCTTAGTTGTTACAATACGAACCTTCCCAACCTTCTATCTCATAAGAATTATGGTAATTTAGGGACGCTCCTCTCCAAGCTTTTTGAACATATAAATAAAACTCTAAAGAAAACCAAGTAGTTCCTTATTTTTCTTTTTTAAGTTCTAATAAAGCAAACCAAAATTGGTCTAAGTGAACCTTAATTATCATCATTAATAAATATCCAAAATCATCCTCACTTAAAAAACATAATATATAATAAAACTAACACATAAAACTATAATAACTTATAAATAAAATAATTAAATTCAATAATTATTCAAAATATATAACTAAACATTAAAAAATGAAATTTCTTATTATTATTTTTAATTATTAAAAACAATTAAATCATCCTTAACAAATTATAATTTTTATTTGAAAATTATTTTTCTTATTTAAACTTTGCAATGCTTAATCTAATTTACTAACACATTAAATAGTTTCTTGTCTTTTACACCTAGTTCTAATTTTTATTTGAAAATTGTTTTTCTTATTTGAACTTTGCAATGCTTAATCTAATTTACTAACACATTAAATAGTTTCATGTCTTTTACACCTAGTTCCAGAGTCTTAGATCCCAATATTTAAAGTTTTAATTTCTCGTTCCATTTCTTCGTATCCAAATTTATTAATATCATGGGTTTGGATTATCAGTGTCCACATAACACCATACACTAGAGATGATGTTAGTGGAAAAGCAAAAAAAACCGTAGATAAAGTTGTCTCAAGCGTGGATGATAAAGCATTCACTTCAACATAAGCTTTTTCACTCGCTGCAACGTTTGTTGCTTCTACTTACCATTAGCCGCCGCCTTTTGAGAACGGTGAGATGCATAGTAGTGCATCTTGTGGCACTCTAAACACTTAACATGACTCTCTATATAATTTATCCTTATAGTAAGACTTTATTTTTATAAATTGATTTGTATTTATTATATTAAATAAAATTAAGAAAAAAAACATAAAATAAGGAATATTTAACATACAAAATTGTATTTATATCTAACCAGCAAAATTAACAGTTGTATATTGCTTGCCTCTTAAAAAGAAAAAAAATACTAATAAGATTAGTTTACAAATTTTCTTGAATTTATGATGATGATGATGATGGTGACCGTCCACTGAGACCAAACTTTGGTCTATCGGACTTAAAGAAACAAATTAATTAGTTTGTTTTAAAATTGTATTCCTATGCTCAAAGAGCTTGGTGAGAAGCACCCCGAGCTCACTATAATTTTGACAAGTTAAAAGGCTAGAAAGGTCGGTATTGCAACAAAGATTATGAAACTGAGATCTAATGTGGGCGTACGTAGGACACTCTAAGAGGAAGTGATTTTCATCTTCAATGTTCATATTCTCATAGAGACGGCAGATCCTTTCCACCCATGGTGTTTTAGGAACTGTCCAACGACCTGTTTCACTATGGAGCTCATGAGAGTTCGTTCTTATCTTGGCTATATTAATTTTTTTCTTTAAACTGGTTAATACAAAGAGATACTTTTGATCTTCTAGAGTATGGGTGATGACCTCCTTATAATATCTTAATTTTCGTTTAGCCTCTAAATCTTTCTCACACCACAAATTCTCTTTAAACTTAGAAGTAACAATATTTTTAATTTTATTACTATTTTACAATGCAACACTTTCGTCGATCTCCCAGTGGTTTAACCAGGCCCTAGTATCTTTATACCAACCTTGCTTGAGCCTTAGGTGGTCTTGGTTGGAATTAAAAGCTATCTTAGGAATTCTATGGTCTCCCATGTTATTGATTTTGTGTTTGTGCAACAGGAGCCTAGTCATAGCTAGGCTCTCGATGGGGGGAAAACCCACTTCTATAAGAAGAATATGATATGGTGTATTGCTTTTAATTTTGAGGTTATACGTTATAAAACGCTTCTATATTTGCTCAATCTTCCTCCAAGATTCTCTAGAGATGTTGCAACCCCAAACTGTC
>LPNX010458866.1:136226-247084 GCA_001517045.1 Pseudotsuga menziesii | reverse complement strand
CAAGGAAGACCCAACCACACTCACAACCCACCCAACAACTTCCCACAACATCAAACTCACCAAAAGGGAGGATGTACGCGACTATTTAAAGAACAACTGCGTATATACATGACTTTTGGCCAAAAACCTATGTGTATACACGGATTTTGGCCAAAAACCTGCGTGTATACGCGACTTTTGGCCAAAAATCCGCGTATGTACGCGTCTTTTGGCCAAAAACCTGCGTATACAGAGAAGGCAGTGGTAAAAAGCAGGCCAAGGGTCAAACCAATAAAGGGGAGTGTCAATAGATGAACATACTATAAAATGCAACACAGAAACAAGGAGAAACAAAGAGCAAGTCAATAATATCAAGCCCATTGTGCCCGCAAACCCCCAAATAAAAACAAGGAACATCCCCAGCGGAGTCGCCAATTCTGTTACGGAGAGAAATTCCTATGGTTTGGGGTACCACAACAGACAACTTGACTCCATAAATCAATCCTTTCCAATATGCAATTGAAATTAAATGTCTAACACTGAAGGATCAAACCTCGTACCTTATTCCGGACAGTTGAAGTAGATCCCTGTTGAGCTTTCCAACTTCAGCTTGAATTGATAGATTACTTCCTCAACAACAAGTAAACAATACAAGCATTCTATATATCATGGTGTTAGATCTATTCTAGCATATATAATCAATAATGTATAAGCATTTGACATAATCCCATGGATAAAATATGCATTCAAACACACATTATTGGACAGGAAAAGATATTTCTATTAATATAAATCAGAGATTACAAGATACAACCTCTGACGACACGTCTACAAACCGAAGAAACTGAATCCCCCACTTGGGCCTCCACCACTTCAATCCTCCATCTCTCGATAGCAAGCTCACAAGTAAAAGGAAAGCTTGGGAAGAACACAAAAGTGCTCCAAGGGACAAAGGGATGTAGACTCAAGCATAAGTTCTGGCAACAATGGACTATAGTTTCTTTGCTCTCAATTCTCTCTTATGCCTTCAATGTACCAAGGGGTTCCTTATATAGCTTTTCAAAGGGGTAATGAAAGGTCGAATCCGAGCGATCTCAAGGCATAGGGAAGGCCAGGAGTCAAATGAGTCGGATCCATGTCAAGGAAAACTCCAAAAGGATTTGGTTTATGCACACATCCCGATGTATGCGGTTTTAGTGGTCAAACCCGCATATATACGCGCTTCTAGGTTTAAAAGTCACGTGTATCATTTTTCATGTGTTTTTAGGGATGATCAATTAAACATCAAAGGACAAAAAGTGGTCCATGGGGTCTAAGGAGTCTGCAGCGGGACAGGGGAAGGCCATACAAAGTGTGATTCACCTGGAGTGGTGAAATCCGCTATAACACAAACCTCACAACCATACAAGATAACATGAGTGACTAAAGTTTCAAAGATGAGCTTCTTTTTATCCCACATCACCAGATTTGTTGCTTTGGAATTATTTTCAAGACCAAAATAAGCTTTCCACCCTCCATTAATCCTTTTCTCAATGCTATAGTTCCAATTGAGCTTGTGATGAATATCAATTCCTAGGTATTTGTAAGAAGACACTTCCTCCAAGTTTAATTGTCATACACATAATTAGCGTAAGTGTCCTTCTTGGATTTGATAATCATAACTTTTGTGTTGTCATTGTTGACAGTCATACCCATGGTAGAGCAGAAATCCTTAAGAAGTCGAATTTGCTTTTCAAGATCATACGGATCCCTTGTCATAAGAATAATATCGTCAACATAGAGAAGAAGGATGATGACTATCCCAACTAAGAAAGTGTCAACACAACCCGCTTCTTCTAAACAACCTTCTAGCTTATCGATGTAGATGCCAAATAGGGTAGGGGGGAGGGGGCAACCTTGTTCAACTTCGATATTGCACTTAATATCCCTCGACCACCCCTCGTTGCTCTTAAACTTGGCAATTACATTCTCGTATAACCTTATTGAGGAAAATTTCAACTCAAAAGGAACCTTTAGCTCTTCTAATATATTCCAAAGTTTATTTCTAGGTACTGTGTCGAAAGCCTTTCTAAAGTCCACAAAGCAACAAAAGAGATTGGATTTATCATTACGACACTCCTCCACAATGATCCTAAGGGTAACGAGGTGGTCTGTTGTTGAGTGCTGCCTTCTAAAACCCACTTGGCCTTTATCCCTCTTATCTTCACTTTCAAGCCATCTGCTGATCTTATTTTCCAAAATAATACCATATAACTTGGCTAAGAGGGGGCTAATCATATTTGTTCGGTAATTAGATGGGTTATTTGTATCCCCACTTTTAAAAATAGGGATAATGAGGCTCTGAGTCCAAGGTTTAGGGAACCCTTGCTTGACTGCTTGATTGAAAATCTTGTGAATGTGAGGAATGAGGACAGGACCTCCAATTTTTAAGATTTCTTCCTGGTAACCTTCAATGTCCTTAGCTTTTCCATTTTCCAGACGCTTAACCCCAAAATCTATGTCTTCTAAAGAGAAAACTTGTACCGTCGTGAGCAGGGTTTCAAAGTTGTCTTTGACACTCGGGGATTCATAAAGCTTTGTAAGATAGGAATTCCAGTCGTGTAAAGCAATTCTAATATTATCTCTAGTTTTTCTAGTTAGAATATGCCTCCAGAATTTCTTAGGAGCCACCTTAGAGAGATGTAATAGATTTTCCTGTCTTTTATGAATAGATTGCATTTTTTTCCTTTTAGTTAGGGCTTTGTAAATTTTTACCTTGTCAATTTTAAGAGACTCATCAAGAGCTTCCTTAATTTCTCTCCTAACACTTTTACAATCTTTATCATACCAAGGGTTGGTTTTTCCATTTCGTTTATTACTTGAGACTTCAATTGAGAACTTGTTAATAGAATGTGAGAGGGTTGTAGTAAAATTGTGATAGAGGTCTTCTATGTTGTCTATACTTAATAAATGAAGAAAATTAATTTTAAATCATTTAGAAAAAGATCATTTTTATTTCTATCAAATATCAAGTTCTTTTGTCTATAAGGATTATCTTCTATGGGATCTCTATGCATGACAAAATTAAGAGTTACAATTAAAGGTCTATGATCTGAATTAGGCTCGTGGTCCTTTAGGATGTCAAAATTTATTATTTCATTGTATAAAGGGATATCAGAAATAACGTAGTCTACCACACTGCTACCAAGCCCATGGATACAGGTCATCTGGATAGAATTGGACCACTTCTTTAGACCGTTGCAAATTATGAGATCTTGAGCACTACAGAGCTTGACTAGCTCAGACCCAAACAAATTTTCCCCTAGATCTTCAAAGCTTCTGTTGTACTTTCTAGCTAGAGTAATATCTTTGTCTAACCAAAGAGGATTAGGGTTGGAATAATTACTTAGACTAATAGCTTGGTTGCTTGAAGTACGAGAATTAAATTCACCCACTAAGAGGATATTACCTTCATTCCTTAGGCTAGAAATATCATTCTCTAAACCATTGTAAGGACAATTTTTATCTAAATTTTTTTTCCTTATAGAAGTTAGAATTAATAGGGGCAAAATAACAGATTGCTATGTAGATTTTTTTATCATTAATGTCAGAAATCTCTATCCAAATATACTGGTTGTAAAGGTCTTTTTTATAAAGCCTAGCATGGGGGAAGATGTTCTTCCTAATGTAACAAGCTATACCCCCAATGCCTCTACGATAGGATCGTTTGTTCCAACTTGACCAAAGTACAAAGTCATCTATGTTAGGAACCTTAGATTCTTCGTGCTCCCAAGTTTCAACTAACAATATAATATCAACTTCATTCGAGATCCAACTTAGCTTGGGACCTTTGTTCCAAGGGAAGCCCCAACAATTCCAAGAAAAAATCCGGAGCATGTTGGATTGCTTATTATTACTATCTTTTTGGTTTCTATCTCTAATAACGACTTTTCTATTTCTGATTATTGCCCATTTTCCTTCCTTCCTAGCTTCTTTTACCTTTTGAACCTCCTTTCTTAATTTTGCTTGATCTTTTGGAATAAGATCTTCATTTATAAATATTCTCGTTCCTTTTAGACTTGAGGTTTTACTAAGTATGTCATACTTATGATCAGTAGAGCTCACCTTTATTCGAATCAACCTTTCTTTATTCTCAGTTAATTTCCCCAACCTTGTTGCTTTTGTGAGACATGTTGTTTCAATTTGTAATCTATTATGTAATTATGTCTGGGCTATGGCTAATGTATCCTCATTTACCTCCTCTTTCAAACCAAAGATTATAAGGTTCAAGACCCTTTTGTTGTGCTCATGGTCTAATTCTATCAATTATTTCATTTCCTCTTTAATGGGTTTGATGTCTAGTTTACCCGCCACACTAGTTAGGTTGAGATTGTTATTAACTTTTGCTTCTAGTTCCTTAATCATGTCCTTCATTTTAGTACTTGCTAAGGTTTCAGATTCTCCTTGTTGGGATGTTTGGTTTTTATCTTGGCTTTGTTTTTCTATTACATGTAATCTAATCTCCATTGTTTCCATTTTATTCTCCAGTACTTTTATTTTATTTTCTATTTGTTTTTTGGATCTTTTCTTCAAGAGATGTAAATTTATTTTCCAGCATGGCTTCTAACTCAGTTTGTAACTTAACTTCTCTTTCTTCTCTAAAGACTCTATATACTCATAACTACTATTTAGAGTAACTGTGCTAGGTCTACCTTTGACAATCTTTGGTAGATGCGGTGAATTATTCATACTTAAATATATAAAAAAAGATATATATATATATATATTAGATAAGGAATGAGTGCACATGATGCAACCCCTAGCAGATGGAAACAACCCTTAGCAGATGGAAGTCACCGCAGTTCAACAGAGCATGGCACCACAGTTCTAATAATGTGCACCACAGAGATCACTAAACCCACCCTTCAGAGAGAAGAGATCGTAGAGATTGCCAAACCCCTTCAGAGATCAAAATTCAGATTGCAGTGAACCCGTAAACTCTTCAGATCGCCAAACTCAACTCTTCAGATCTCCGAGCTTCAAATGATGTTGGAGTTTCAGATCGCTAGTTCGCCCTATCATAGTAGCTAGAACGCAGTGATCTCGAAAACTCTTCAGATCACCAAACTCAACTCTTCAAATCTCCAAACAATGCAGAGCTTCAGATGAGATCACTAGTTCAGATGAACCCGTAAACTTCGGATCGCCAAACTCAACTCAATAAAAACAACTGTTGAGAATGTATAACTCAATATTATAATGATGTGTATCTTTAAGTAGTTTATTAATATGCTATTATTATTATTATTATTATTTACAAAGATTGAATAATGATTCCAATAAGTTTAATTCTAATAAGTAAAAGTTAAGAAAATATTAATAAAGATTAAATACTGATTTAAATACAAATTAAGTTATATATTTTGTATTTATAGCTAATTTAAAATTATTTTAAGACATAATAATTTACACATTATTAATAAATTTGAGAAAAAGTCATATAGGAATAATGATAAAAAGAATTAATTAATAATAAAATAAATTATTGATAAATCATCTACATCCATCCAAGGATATAAAGATATATTTTTTTCTATGTCACCACGAACAATAATTTTCATCTTAAATATAAAATATTTTGAATTAAAAGATATTTATTTTTATTTTTATTTTAAGACAGTTAAAAAAAGAACATATTGACTTTTAAATGCATACATTTATAGAGTTATTATATTATTTTTTATGTAAATTAATGANATATATATATATATATATATATATATATATATATATATATATATTAATATTAAGAAATGTTATAAAATTGTATATAAAAATATAGCATTGATTATACATTTATAGATATCTCATAAAAATGTTTAAAAATAAATTTTTTATAAATTGTTTTATTGTTAATTTTATAAGTATAATAATAATGAATAAAATAACCAAAAATATTTGTTACGATATAGAATATAAAATTTTCCCAATTATATTAAAGCTTACCATTTCAAATGAGCTCAATTTATTACTCATACAACTAGATTATATTATCTATAAATTATTTGTCTAATACATTATTCATATTCTTTCCAACATCATAAATATCTCTTTTATTTATTTTATATGTAAACTAAAAAATAAAACATATTATAATTTTCGTAAAAAATATTAATAACATTAATCTTAAAACATTAAAAAACTAGTTAATTAGATTTAATTAAAGATGTGATTTTTGTTGTATTGGACAACACAAATGGACTTTATACTACTCTGATTGCTTTAATCTTGAAGTCTGATTTTCCAAAATCTTTTGAAGATTTTTGGTCTATTTCCCCGTGTAATTGTATTTACAAGATTATTGGTAAGGTTATCTCTACTCGCATCAAGAAGGTTTTATGCACTTATATTTCTGGTGAACAGTTTAGGTTTCTCCATGGGAGACAGATTCGTGATGTTGTGGGGGTTATTCAGGAAAGATTGCATTCTATCCATAGTAAACATTTGAATTCTGTGGTCTTAAAAATAGATCTTTCTAAAGCTTATGATCGGGTGGATTGGACTTATCTGGGGTTCCCCCTTTCTCAAATGGGTTTTGTTGTGCCTTTTATTACCTTGGTTACGAGGAGTCTTACTTCAGTTTCCTTTTCCACTCTGATTAATGGGGTTGCTTCCTCTTTCTTTAGACTTGGTCGTGGGCTTCAGCAAGGTTGCCCTTTAGCTCCTTTTTTTTTTCTTATTGTTGTTGGAGGTATGGGTAAGGCAATTCTTGATGCCAAGGATCATGGGGTTTTTCATGGACTTTCCTTTGGCAATGGGATATCATTAACTCATGTTCTTTTTGTTGGTGACATAACCATGGCATCCGATGGATCTGATTAGTGTTTATTGACTTTGCATGAGGTTTTGTGTTGTTTTTGTAAGGCATCTGGGATGGTGATTAATGAAGATAAATCTTCTTTACTTCATGTTGGTTTGGATGATTCCGAGTTACTTTTGTTATGGGATGTTTTCTCTTTTCCTCTGGCTAAATATGATAATGGTTTGAGCTATCTTGGTTTTTATTTGAAACCTTGCAGATATTTTATTAATGATTGGGACTGGTTGATTGCTAAAGCGGAGAAAAGGATTAAAAAATGGAATTTTCATTGGCTGTCCAAGGATGGCAAGTTAATTTTGGTAAAATCTGTTCTTGAGGCTATCTCAATTTATTGGATGCACTTTTGGATCCCCTTGGGCATTACTGAAAAGATCAGAAAAATTTGCTTTAATTTTGTGTGGTCTGGTAAAAATGATATATCTGGATTACCTAGGACTTCTTGGAAGACTTTGGCTTGTCCAAAGTTTTTGGGTGGCTAGGGTTTAAAAATTCCTGCTTATTTTCAAAATCTCTTGCTGCCAAGAGTGCTTGGAATATTATACATGGATATGGTCTTTGGGTTCAGATTTCTATTCAGAAGTATATTCATCCTTTATCTTTGTTTGTCTAGATCAGAAGTTCTTCTAAACATAAAAGGAGAATTTCAATTTGATGGAAAGCGGTTTTATGGTCTTTTGATTTAATTGGCAATAGTCTTGTGTGGAAAGTTGGGAATGGTGCTGAGGTTAGTATTGGCATGGACCCTTGGGTCGGTTGTAAATGGAGACATATTTTACCTTCACATTTGCTTGAAAGGTTACATTATCAGGGTTTTTATTTTCTTAAGGATATTGGTTGTCCTGGTGTGACTTTGTTGATAGAGCAAGGTTGGCTTTCTGTTGAAAATGTTGGGTTAGTGGATATACAACATGTTACTTTGTGGAATGGTTTTATCGCTATTCTAAAAGCCAGTAATACAAGGTTAACTAATACCGATAACCAAATTTATATAGAGAACACTAACAACGTTTTAGTTTGACATTAGTTTCATTTAGTACCTTAATTATTTTTTTTTAGTAATTTGCTTTTAAGATTCTCTTGCCCTCGACGAATAATTGCAGATCTCAAGATGTTTGGTTGAAGGACGACGACGCTGAGCAGAGGGACGGGTCCATCGTGGGAAGAACCTACCAGGCCCCTTGTTGGGTTCGATTGCACCCATTTCGAAGGGAATATTCGTGGTTTTCCTCACGCCCCATGTGTTGAGTGACTGGATTGGATTGCTGGTGGGGCAGTCCGATGGGTTCAACTCCAGATCTGCGCTCTGATGCCTTCAACCGGCTAATTGCCTATCAGAACAAGAGATCAGGTAAAGGAAATCCTCTGAAGTTTGTCAAACGAATTGAATATGTATCGGGAGTTGCCCTCCCTCCGGAAGAAACCATGCTGGTTGCTCTTTCCCTGGCAGATCGAGCCCTGATCGGGAAATTCACGGGGCTCTAGCCCTCGCCAAAAAATACAGATAGTTGGGTCCAAAGAAACTAGAGTCCTATAATATCCAAAAATGTTGCATCATACTCCATCGGAAGGGGCTACTTTCTGTTCGATTTCGAATCCAAGGAAGACAAAGACCAAATTTTCAGGAATGGGCCCTGTTTCATGGGGCCGTAGGGCCTCTATCTTAATGGGTGGACTTTGGAATTTGATCCCGAGGCTGACACCCCCAAAGTTGTGTCAGTTTGGGTCAGATTACCCAATCTCCCTATGCATTGTTGGAACCCTAAATCTCTCGAGGCTATAGGGACCGCCCTGGGAAAATACATAGACATGGCTAGCCCAAAGGATCAATATGCCTGCGCCCACATATGCGTTGAGGTGGATCTTGAAGCAAGATTGCTAGAGGCTATAAAATTAATAGTGGGGAACTAGACCCACTTCCAAAAGCTCGACTACGAACAACTCCCTTTCAAGTGCAGAAGCTGCCAAGAATACGGGCACTTCATCCGTAATTGCCCTAAAAAGCCAGAAATCCAACAGGACAAAGCGGAAGGATGGAAAAGGGTGAACAGATCTAAAACTAAAAATCCAAGCCAGGGTGACCTCTAAGAAGGGTGAAGATTCCAAAGAAGCTAGAGTTATCCCTCTTGAAGGATCTCAAGAAACCTCCAAGACTAAAGAAACCAATGAAGCAAGGGATGAATCCAACGATGTAGAAGAGAATTCTAGTAATGGAGATAGTAAGGAGCCAGAAGTATCCCTATCAGACCATCAAGTGAAAGACCAAGATGAAGGTGCAATAATGATGAAAGAAGGAGAAAGCATGGGGAAGTCGAAGGAAGAAACTGAATCAGAAGAAGAAGAAGAGGAAGAAGGGTAAATAGAACTGAATACCCCAAGAATGACTAAAACTAAAGGAAGGAAATCCAAGAAAGAAGTAAGGGAACATGCGACCTATAAGGATAAGCTGCAGGGCTCCTAGCTAACCCTGGAAAAACTACTAAAGAACACGAGAAACACCTGCCAGCAAGGGCATGCCTACAGCCTCCAAAAGTAAGTAATGAAGGTCCTCTCCTCGAACTGCAGAGGTCTCGATAGCAAAATCAAGGAAGAATCTATGATAGATTTAATCTCTCTTCACCAACATGACATCTTTCTGATCCAGAAGACCAAGATGGAGGAAGCCCCATTTCTCCATGTAAGTAAGAAATTTTGGAAAAAAAGAGGTAAAGCTACAATTAGCTCAAGGGGCGCATCCGGAGGCATTGGAACTCTGTGGGATGACAAGAAATTCAAGGTTGTTGACATCAAGTATAGCTCTTGTTGGATCCTTACCCTGCTGAGGAAAAAAGACACTAACACCCTAGTAAGAATTTTCAACATTTATGCACCCAATTCTTATGCTGAGAAAAGAATTTGTTGGAGCCTCCTTCGTGAGGAAAGAAGCAATCTGCAAGGTAATGTAATACTTGTGGGGGATCTAAATGTCATTCTCAGCCAAGATGAAAAAAGAGGGGGTTCCCTGGTCAGAGACCCCATCAGAAAAATTGTTGATGAGACCATTTTAGAATGGGATCTCATGGATATTAAGCCATCTACGTGAAAGTATAATTGGAATAATAAAAGGATCTGGCACGGGCACATTGCTGCCAGGCTAGACCACTTCCTGGTCCAGGACACCTTCCTCCTCCTTGGCCTGAATTTGTCTTCCAAAATATTACCATTTGGAGGATTGGACCACAAGCCTACCCTCCTTGAGATGGTGAAGGATAAGAATTTGGGTCCTATACCTTTCAGATTCAATCCATTGTGGGCCAACCATCCCAAGTTCCTAAAGACTATTGTGGATGCTTGGTCTCCCCTGGTTACTAGATCCCCCTTCTTCGTTTGGGAGGAGAAACTGAGGCGGCTCAAGAAAGTTCTAGAAACATGGGCTAAGTCGATCCCTTCTCCCAATTTCAAAAAAGGCCAAGTTGCCCTTGCGCTGGAGATCCACCAGGCTGGCATGGAGGACAGAATTGTGGCCAACTCTGATATTCAAACTGAGATTAAGCTGCAATCAGACCTCCACGCTGCATGCAGACAAGAATCTGAGTGGTGGAGGCAAAAATCTTGTTGCAAATGGCTGAAAGATGGTGATAGGAACATTAGCTTCTTCCACAAGCAGGCTGAGGCTAGGAAAAATTTCAATTATGTGCATGAGATCCAGGCTCACGATAGGTTAATCAAAAACTTTGAGGACATTAAAGCTGAAGTGTCTAAGCATTTCAAAGACTTATTCACGGCCCATCCTGTCAATGAAGACGTCGACCTGCTAAATCTTGTTCCCAGCGCTATAAAAAATAAAGATAATGACATTCTGAAGCAGTTGATCACGATGGATGAAATCAAGAAGGTCGTTGATGGTATGGAGGATGATATAGCTCCAGGCCCCAATGGATACAATGCCAATTTCATTAAAAAATTTTGGGTCATTATTGAAAACGATTTATTCAAAATGGTCAGTAAATCCCAAAGATGTAGCAAAATTAGAGGCAGCATGAATTATGCCTTCCTGGCTCTGATCCCCAAAGAGAAGAAAGCTAAATATTTTGACAGGTTCTAGTCTATATCCTTGTGCAATATAGGATATAAGATCATCACTAAGATTATGGCCAGCAGATTAAAATATATCCTACCTTACCTTATTCCGAAGAACCAAGGTGGTTTCGTAAAAGGTAGGAAGATCTAGGATAATATTATCTTAGTTCAAGAGGCTATCCATTCTAGTATGAATAATGGAGACAAAGGAATGGTGGTGAAACTTGAATTAGAAAATGCCTTCGATAGAGTCAGGCACCCATTTCTCTTTCAGGTAATGAGGAGATTCAGATTCGCTCCAGAATTTATCTTATGGGTCAAGGCCTGTATCAGCAAGCCTTGGATTGCTCTGCTAGTCAACGGAAGAGGTGCCCCCTTCTTCCAAGCTTCAAGAGGTCCAAGGCAAGGATGCCCACTATCCCCATTGTTGTACGCCATCCATGCTTCAATTCTAAGTTTTCAACTAGAATTTGCCAGGAAATATCAGGAGCTCTCAGGAATTAGGATGGCAAGAGGCACAAAAGACATCAATCATGCGCAATTCGTGGATGATACTATCTTGCTTGGAGGAGCCAGTCAGATAATAGCTCGTCGCTTCAAGAATGAAATGAACCGTTACTGTCAAGCCTCTGGAAGCAAAATCAACTTCAGGAAGAGTCAGATCTATGGCTGGAACATAAATCCTAGGGAAATGTTAGATATTACCTGGGTTCTTAATATGGATGGTGCTATCACCTGGGAGTCCTTCAATTATCTAGGGGTACCTATATTCAAATCCAAACCCAGGAGCTCAGCCTGGAATCCTATTGTGGAAAAAATCAAAAGGAAAATCACGAAATGGGGGGCAGTATGGCTCAACTTGGCTGGGAAGGTAGTGCTAATTAAAGCTGTCTTGAACAACTATCTGCTTTATCAATGCTCCTTACTACTTGCTCTGGTCAAAATAATAAATCAGATTGAAGGTCTGATGAGAACCTTTCTCTGGGAGGGTGGGAATAATGGGGGGCGCAAAAAATTTGCTTTGGTCAGCTGGAAAACCATCAAATTTCCTTGGTCAGAGGATGGACTTCAAATCAGAGACTTAAGAATTCAAAACTTGGCTATGGGAGCCAAGCTGCTATGGAATTTGCTTGAGTCCAAATCTTCCTAGAGCAGTCATGTGCTAAAATGCAAATATTTCCCTGGCCCAAGGCTAAGATGTCTCGATGAGGAGCATGAGACTAAGAATGGCTCTTCAATTTTTAATATTTGTAAGAAGGTGATGCCATACTTCAAAACTGATTTGTATTGGATCCCGGGCAACGAGAAATTGATTAGCCTGTGGCAAGACATGATCCTTGGACATTCTCCTCCTCAACTCCCTCATTTGCAAAATTGGATGACAGCGTTGGGTCTTAATACAATATGGGATATATTCGATTGGGAGAATGACGATCAAATCGATGGGCAGGCTGGACTTTGCCTGAATGCCCTGCAGAATTAAAAATTGAAAAAAACCTGTTGTTAACTCATTTGACCGGGCTGGCTCCGTTGAATAAGACCACGAAGGACAAGCATGGCTGGGGAAGGGTCTCTGGCAGATACTCAGCGGTTGAAGGTTATCATCGATTTTTTACCAATTATAATGTGTCGGGCAATCCAGGAATCTGGAACTATTTGTGGAATTGCAGGACAATGCCAAAAATTGAGATGTTTACTTGGTCACTAATGCATGGGAGAGTGCTTACAGGTGAGAATTTGGAGAAAAGGGGGATCAATGGGCCATTTCGTTGTCCTCTTTGTGCTGAAGCTTCTAAAAATATCAGTCACCTTTTTTTAAAGTGCCCTTATGCTATCTCTGTCTGGATGGAGGTGCTGAAGTGTTGGGGAGATGGAATGCAATTACCGGATCATATCCAGGCCTGTTTTCTCAAATGGGACAAACTTTATCAGGGAGAACTGAATAAAAAGGAAGGAGTGAGCGCATCTTGGATGAAACTTCCTAAAATAATATGCTGGTGCATTTGGAATGAAAGAAATCATAGAATATTTCAAGACAAGATTCAACCATCATGGAAGATTGCTGCCAAAGTAAATGCTTTACTTAGGGAGGTGGTCAGTATTTCAAAGATCCCAAATAATAAAGAAAATCTGATTGATAATGAAAAAAACTGGATGCAAAGTCTCAACATCATGGCTGCAAATACTATGGATGCAAAAAAATCGGAGGATTGGGATATCAGGATGGACAAGTCCTAGTTTGAGAACTGGTTAAGAGAAAGGAAAATTTTCAAACTGTTTTTCGATGGAGCCTCCAAAGGGAACCTTGGATGAGCGGGAGGAGGAGGATTTGTTATTGATCCGGGCGAGAAAGTTGAGATAGAATACTACTGGAACATTGGCTACAAATCCAATAATATGGCCGAGGCTTATGGGCTCTGGCAAGGACTCAAGGAGTTATAGAAGAAAGGAGTGGAAGAGGTAATGGTTTTTGGTGATTCTAGGTTAATTATTCAGGCATTGAATAGGGGAAGAAAGGGAAAGAATGAACGAACAGTAAGGCTGATTAAGAGGATTAGATCCAAGGCCAAAATGTTCAAGAAGGTCAACTTCTTTCATATTCTTAGGGAGCTAAATGTATTGGCGGATATTGCAGCCAATAAATCTATAGCTGCAGGTC
This sequence comes from Pseudotsuga menziesii, assembly GCA_001517045.1. Classification (NCBI taxonomy): domain Eukaryota; kingdom Viridiplantae; phylum Streptophyta; class Pinopsida; order Pinales; family Pinaceae; genus Pseudotsuga; species Pseudotsuga menziesii. Next base: position 233,531 of record LPNX010458866.1, on the reverse strand, counting down.
TCAATGAACTTATTGTTAATTCGGTTGTAAGCATTGAAATACCTCCTTAGTTCCATTGTAGGTTGATCGCTCGGAGGAAGTAGAGACTAGGTAGATTGTTGTAACGAGTTTTCTTTTCAGATATTTTCTTGCTGACTCTTTCAATATAACATAACCGTTCTTGCTATAAAAAAAATACAAGGTTAACTAATACTGTGGATGAACTGGTTTGGATACAGTCTAAATCTGGGAATTATTCTCTAAAAGATGGATATTTACAGCTGATAAAGCACAAGAATGAAGTGGAGGTCTCCTGGTGGTGGAAGGTGGCCTGGAATTTTAAGTGTCCTCTTAAGTCAAAATTTTTTTGTTGGTTTTTATTGTTTATTAAGGCTTTAACTTGGGATGTTCTATGTAGAAAAGGCAGGGAAGGACCTGGCATGTGCTATCTATGCAAGGAGGATGGTGAGTCTAATACTCATATAGGTGTGGACTGCCCTTATACTAAGAGTGTATGGAATGGAATTGAATCAAAGCCACAGTTAAAGAATTTATGGATGGGTGAATCAGTGGAAATATGTCTTAAGACTTGGTGTCTTAAAGAGGAATTGAAGGACATTATATCTTTATCGGTTATTATCTTGTAGTTTATATGGAAGGAAAGGAATCAGAGTTGTTTTGAGGATTATCTTCCCATGACTTTTCAGGTATCTTCTCAATGTTTGGGAGTGTTGTGATCTATTCCACAGGATAACATTGTTATAAAAAACATATTAGTGGTTGAGGAAACCATTGATAAAACCTTTCCATGGGGTTATTTTGATGGATCAACTCTTGGAGATCCAAAAATTTGTGGTGATGGTGGTTCTTATATTTTTCTGAGGATCACTATATATATTTTAAGGCGGGACTTGGTCTTGGTACCAATAACTATGTTGAACTCCTTGGTATAAAATTGCTACTAAAACTGGCATTGGAAAAAAGTTTAACCAAGATACAGGTTTTGGTGACTCTCAACTTGTTATAAATTGGGTTAATGGTCAGTACATAATTCATAATTTACTGCTTTCTCCATTGCTTAATGAAGTCATTAGGATTTTTGAAATGCTGGAATTAGTGAATTATAAGCATATTTACAGGGAAAGAAATTCATTAGCAGATGAATTAGCAAAAGCAAGAACTCGTGTTCAGTAAGGCTTTGGGTTTATAATGGAGCATTAGTCTAATGGAATTTTTGAGACTTCCATGCCATTTTAGTTTTTGGGGTTTATGTTTGGTTTTTTTATATACCTTATCAAGGACGATTTATTTTTTGATAACTAATTTTTTTGGAGAGTGCTTCCTATGACAGTTCTTTTTTGAAGCTTTGGTGATTTTGAGATGCCTTGGTAAAAGGTTATGGTTGTATGTGATAGCCTATTTCTTTTTAGGTTTGTGAATAGTCAATTTTTTCTATGATATTGATTCTTCTAAAGGAATATTTTTTTAAATAGAAATGGTTGAGGGTTTTTTTATTATATATAAAAAAGAGTTTTACAACAAACATATCTGGATGTTCCCAAAATGGGACAACTTCCCTAACTCCTTGTTCCTCCTTTCCTAGCTTGAGACTCTCATAAAAAATGCCTAAATAATGGAAGCTATACCTCCTTACAAATTGTCCAAGCAGTAATATGCAGAAGTACATTTTATAAACCAAACAGGACTAAGGAATCCAAATATTTTCAAGGATGTCATTATCTTTCTCTAAAACTCCGCATCTCAAGTCGACCCCTTTTTTCACCATACTATTTTCCAAGTGCAGAGCATACACACCAGAGTCTTGTCAATTTTAGTGAGTTTTAAAAGGTGTGCTTTCTTAGAAAGAAAAACCCTCCAGGAACTTCTTTCGGTCCAAGTGGACCTCAATAGGGGAATCAAGGAGGGGGTTGATTTTAGAACAATTACTTATAGAAATTAAATATAAGTAGTAAACAGAAACAAATCACAAGTTTTCTAATTATTCCTACCATGCATCTCTTTCCCCTTGCAGGTCAATCGGGAAGTCGTGGGGTAAGTATTCAAGTTACTTTGATAACGTAATATGGAATATATGATAAAGTAATCAAAGCATGTTATTATACATGAATGAAACTAATCTAAAGAGAAAATAAGTAAGAAAATGCGGAAAATGACAAAAAAAGGCATGAATCCCCCCAGGGGGGATGGGGAATGGGCTCGAAAGAGCCTATTCAGAGAATTTTTTTATTATTTGTTGTTACAATATCAGTAAAATGATCTGAATCCTCTTGTTTCTTATATAGGATGAAACCAATATCTTACAAATTTCCCAAATTTTAAAATTTACAGTCAAAGGGGAGCTCCCTGGGGGGATTTGAATGATCCCAAAGCCACTTTCTAACAACAGCTTATTTTCTTTCTGTTATGCCTACTAAAATACAGCGAGCATGTTAGAATAAAATATGCCCAAAATCACTTTGAAAGTACCTTTGGATCAGCCTACTTTAAACCAAACAAAACTAAGTTAAAACTAGCTAAAACGGTGAAAAAGGAACCAAGGAAAGCAAGCTTTCCTTGGGATCTTGGATTGCTGTTTGGGAAGCCAATGAGATATACACTGATTGCTGGATTTAATATTTTTAAAACAGAAACATAAATCTAACACATGCAATCGATGGATTTTCTTTAAATTGCCATGCAAAACAGACGATTTCCCTGAACTAGATCTAGAATGCTTAATGAGACCTTTTAGAAGATCTAGATTATGAAATTTGAAATAATATATCTATGTAAGTTTTAATTTAATATGACAGATCTAAATGATAACAAATCTTGTAACCAAAGTAACCAGGTAAGATTTGGATTTTTATAAGGAGGAAGAGAGAGAAAGAATGCTGGAAGTCTTGAAGATCAACCGTGGAGCTTTCTGGTGGAATGTCAAGGGACTATGCCTTTGAGAAAGTTTTGGAGAAAGTGAGGAAGAAAACTAGATCAACACCCTCTCCAAGCTAGGAACCTGCAACTTGATCCAAAGACTTGCCAAAATGCTTGTGAGATCCGGTTAATACATATACAGGGATTTCATAATAGCATGCATATAAACTTATAAAACATGTTGAATCTAGATCTCTAAACATGCATAAAAAGGAAAGAGATGGCCAATAAACTTATTAACAAACTCATTTCCTATCAAGATCATAATAAACTTATTATCAATCTTTAGCAATGGATCTACAAACAATCAGCAAATTATGAACATAGATACAGGTTACCTTAGTAAAACATGGCAATGCTCATCGACACATACAATAACATGACATCGTCTTACCTCCAAATCTTATCTTTATTTAAAATGAATAATAAAAAAAGTACAATAGCAACATCACCTCAATCCTAGTTCTAACTAGCTTGGAAGAGGTAATCTGTGCTTTAATTATAACAATAACAGGAGATCTATCCCAGGGGGGGTGCAATTCCCAAGGAGAGAGAGACTGCAGCTACATGTGGAGTGAATCTGGGCCTGATATGTGTTTAACTGAGCTTGATCTAAGTCTCACTGAGTGCAACTATCAATCGGAGAGTTGATCTGTCTGACACCTCAACCTGCTGACTGAAGCATCCACCAAAACTCAACCAGAGAGGCCCACACGTGTGGAGGAGAGAGGGAGGTCACAATTCCCAATATTTCATGCAATAATGCACTCCCAGCTTAACCTAGATCTCCCCCTTGAGTCAAGGAATGGTCAGATCCCATCAATCCCAAGTCAATGAGACTGATTTCAGTCAAATCAGAGCAAATCCCAATGATTTAGGATTTGGGGTTTTCTCCATTATTTAATTAATTTATCAATTAAATAATCAATATTTGATTTTTAGGGATTTTTGACCTGAGTGATGGACAAATCACTCAAAACTTAGAAAAAGTGGGTTTATGGGTTTACATGGTGATATTAGATTGAAAATGAGCACCCCATGACTGAAATTGATTTCCGAGCCCACTTTTATTACAAAACCAATTTTTCCAATTAGACTATTAAAAAATAGCCTAAGTTTTGTGGAAAAATTAAAATTAAAAAAACTTAAAAAATTTAAAAAAATTAAATCCTAGGGGGACTTAGACATGTTCATATGAGTCGACCATAATGCCTAGCATGTTTATACATTGACACATAGACTCTAATAACCTCAATAGGCCTAAATGCCAAGCCGACCACCCCAACTTTGGAGGTATTGAGTGAAAAAATCGGAAATTATCAGTCGTTTATTCAACAACCAATAATAACCAAGGGAAAAAACACCCTGGACTGATCAGATTGACAAATAAAGTCTAAGAGATTGAGTCTTTTACAGACACTATCATGCTAGAACATCTTATTACAACTCCCCTATGGGGTATGAACATGTGATATAGTACAACAAGAACTTCCCAGAAGCACTTCTGAAGCTCTTTTGAAGTCCGAACAAATCATCTTTGTCCGGTTCACAAGGCTCACTTGATAAAAACCACTGAGTACAACTTAGGTGGTAACATCTGGCTCCAACTGTGGGACGTGTGCTTGATCTGGTCATAGGCCAAGGAGAGGATACGAGAACACCAGAATCTCTGGTTTATACACCTTGTAAAAACATCTAAACTTGACAAAACAAACCTCAGTAGCACAAGCTTTATATAAAAACCAAATGAACCATTAAGCTGATTTATTTAAACAAAGTAAATGTACCTAACTAATGAAATTTTTTGTTATAGCTAAGTACAAAACAGAAATGCAGAAAGTAAATGCTCTCTTTCAAGGAGATTATTTTCCTACTCTAAGCATGATATAAAAAAAAGGTTAAGTGTAATCAGAAATCCAATGTAACCACCTAAGCAATTTATTAACATAAAAAAATTTCCTTGTCTTTGGTTACCAGCCAAATTAAGGATACTTTATTCAGAAAATGCAAACCTACGTGATGATTTGGAATGGGCGGGGAGGATGGGAAATCATAGGCATGAATAATGTCATCAAACTTCCTTCCAAACTAGTAAGTGCTTGTGCAGGCTGCTTCTATCCATGACTGGATAGGGTTGATGTACAAATCGAAATGATGAGGCAGATTGACTACACCATCATACTGATCATCAAGGCTTACTGGATGATAACTCACTGTATAAGTCCCAAGCGGCTCCAAATCATAAGAAAACTCTATATGTGAAGATGATAGTTGAGACTGATATTCTACTAATTGCATCACATCTGCCTTTTCACAACACTGCTTCTCAATGTCTTCATTATTGATACCTTTGTGCAGATATGCATGATATGACTCTGAATTATCATATAAGAGTTTTGAATGTTGCGTTTCTATATCAAAATTTCCCAAGGCCACAAGGTCCATGCTCTCTCCTTTAGATACGCCATAGACTGGAGAATCAACAAAACCATCAAAAGTTTTTGGTTCATTATCAACATCTTTGTCGGACATAAGGGAGTCTTCATCACTTGTATCATGCTCCAAGTTATACTTGTCCTCATTTTCATACTCATCTTCTTCAGAAAAAAAGGTCACAAGAAAGTAAACCTTCCAGACTGTCATCATTATATGGAGAACACGTAGGAGTCCCATCATGCACATTACGGTTTTCATCATAAGTTTCACTATAAGATTCTGCAATGGTTTCATCCTTAGGTTTGTACTGTTTAGCTGGTGACAAAGGGTAGGCCTGGCCTACCATGTATACATGATTAGGATCGCTTGAAGTTGTTTCCTGACTACTGAACTCGGTAAGTCCATGTTCCATGACTTGATTTTCAACACAACAAGTTCTTTCTTGGTGGAATTGTTCACAATGTCTACACCATTCAAGTACTTCTTCTACCATGTTAGCTGAGTCTAACTGGTTTGGAATCCTAGGCTCTTGTTGAGGGGATTTCTTCTGATACATTTGATTTTACTTGGGCTGAAAGTTCCTAGGTCCATTATTCCTTTCCATTGTGATCAATCTATTTTGCATGTCATTCAATTGTGCAGTATGATTGGCCATCTGTTGGTTTTGACTAGTAACCAAGTTTTTTATCATGTCTACCACCTTTTCCATGGGATCTTTAGAAGTTCCCTTTTCTTCTGATTCAACAGCTTTATCCTTGGTCTCTTTGTTGTAGGAAGTGTTTCCCCTAGTGTAACTTGGAATGTTGGACTTGCTTGAATATTGCATATTCTTTTCTATTTTCTTGGCCAATTCCTGGGCAGTTTTCAGATTGACCGGTTCTTTATCTCTCAACTGGTACTTTAAGTCACAAGTGAAGGATTCAATGTAGGATGTGAGGATGGAGGCATTTTTTGGCTTGATGTCTCTAGGAAGGTCCTCAACCACATGCCTGAATTTAGTGTTAAATTCATCCATGGTTTCATTCTCCATCTTCTTTATGCTATGAAGGGTAGCACGTAGATGTCTTGGTTCCTTCTTTTCTCCATATTTCTTCTTAAAACCATCCTGGAATTCACTAAGAGTTTTATATGAATTATCATCCAGGTCGAGGTAGCATTCTCCAGCATCATCTTCTAAGATAAAGCAAAGAGCCTCATTTTGACATCGTCATGATCATGGGCAGCTTCATTGCAGTAACTGACCAGGTGCTTTTCAAAATTTTGGAGGTGAGACTTGGCAGTAATGGCATTATTGCCCTGAAATATGGGGAGCTTCTTGATAACATCATTTGGAATGGCATGGGGAACACCTGCTATCTGAGAAAAGTCAAGGGGTTTGAAGAATTCCATCATTTCTTGAGATTGGTGGATATGACTCTCTACAAATATGTGATGGATATCTGAGAGGGACTGGTCTCCTAAATATTCAAGGTTTCTACAAGAATTCAATTTATTCAATTTTTCCTTAATAAACCTTTCGGGATCAGGGAGAAGATTGAATAATTGTCGGCGGTTTCTTCAGGTAGAAATTCTTGGAGGGATGTTAGACAGTGGAGTCGCCAGATGGATCGAGTTCTAATTTTTATGTTTTTTAAAGACAAGATCAATAATTTTTTTTTATATCTTTTTAGTTGTTTAGAAAAAATCTAAGCTAAGTTGTACTCGGGAATAAAAAGATTTATCCCCGGCAACGACACCAAAAAGTGTTGCTACCTTTCACACACCTGGGGGGAATGTGGCAGAAATATTCAAGCCACTTGGTGTGTCCTTGGGGGAAAGTATTGAGTCAAGGCTATCACCTTGTTCTTGACTCCTCCGTTTAGGCTCAACTCCTAACGAAGCCAAGGGGGGTAGACCCTATTAAGTTACTAAGGCAAAATTATTTAGTGTGGTGATGTTAAACTGAATGAGTTACTTAGGAGTTTGAAATTTAACCATAACCAACCATAGATGAGAAGATTAAAAATGAGCGCACGAAAGCACAATGCTGAGACACAATATATATATATAATAGCTAGTGCCTTAAAATGGATTCATAAAATAATCAATGTACTTGCATGTGCTTGTAGTGAATTTTTTGTGATTGCCTCTTGGTACATTTTAAGTTAATGTGAAATATGAATTGATTAAAATTAGGTGAGGGGGGGACTCCATATATACCCGAGAGTACTTGGAGTATGTCCAAAACTAAAATTTCACGGCTACCTGCAAGGAATATGTGGGATAAATGGAGTCTTTGAGACTATTGTTCATAATGCACCCAAAGGTGTAATAGAGATCGGCACCTCGAGGTCATTTTTAGGAGTTCCCGCCTCCTTTGGGTATTTTGCCACCGTTTACGGTTTGATCGAGGCGTTGGATTTTCGCTTGATGGTGGTTGATTGGGGAAGGTGAAGACTAATTAAACTATTCACTCATGTTTCTTTTGATGTAGATTGACTAATTGGATGAACCGCAGCCAAGTGCAGAGCATACACACCAGAGTCTTGTCAATTTTAGTGAGTTTTAAAAGGTGTGCTTTCTTAGAAAGAAAAACCCTCCAAGAACCTCTTTCGGTCCAAGTGGACCTCAATAGGGGAATCAAGGAGGGGGTTTATTTTAGAACAATTACTTATATAAATTAAATATAAGCAGCAAATAGAAACAAATCACAAGTTTTCTAATTATTCCTACCACACATCTCTTTCCCCTTACGGGTCAATCGGGAAGTCGTGGGGTAAGTATTCAAGTTACTTTGATAAAGTAATATGGAATATATGATAAATTAATCAAAGCATGTTATTCTACATGAATTAAACTAATCTAAAGTGAAAAGAAGTAAGACAATGCAAAAAACGACAACAAAAGCGCGAATCCCCCTAGGGGGGATGGGGAATGGGCTTGAAAGAACCTATTCGGAGAAATTTTTTATTATTTTCTGTTACAATATCAATAAAATGATCTGAATCCTCTTGGTTCTTATATAGTATGAAACCAAGATATTACAACTTTCCCAAAATTTAAAATTTATAGTCAAAAGGGATCCCCCTAGGGGGATTTGAACGATCCCAAAGGCACTTTCGAACATCAGCTTCTTTTATTTCTGTTATGCCTGCTAAAAGACAGAAAGTAATTTAGAATGAAATATTCCCAAAATCACTTTGAAAGTACCTTTGGGTCAGCCTACTTTAAACCAAACAAAACTAAGTTAAAATTAGCTAAAACGGTGAAAGAGGAACCAAGCTTTCCTTGGGATATTGTCTTGCTGTTTGGGAAGCCAATGAGATATGCATTGATTGATAGATTTAATCTTTTTAAAACAAAAATAGAAATCTAACGCATGCAACCTATGGATTTTCTTTAAATTGCCATGCAAAACGGACGATTTCCTTGAACTAGATCTAGAATGCTTGATGAGACCTTTCAGAAATGAGATCTAGATTATGAGCTTTGAAATAACAGATCTATGTAAGTTTTAATTTAATATGACATGTATAAATTATAACAAATCTTGTAGCCAAAGTAACCAGGTAAAATTTGGATTTTTATAAGGAGGAAGAGAGAGAAAGAGTGTTGGAAGTCTTGAAGATCAATCGTGGAGCTTTCCGGTGGAATGTTGAGGGACTATGCCTTTGAGAAAGTTTTGGAGAAAGTGAGGAAGCAAAATAGATCAACACCCTCTCCAAGCTAGGAACCTGCAACTTGATTCAAAGATTTGCCAAAATGCTTGTGAGATCTGGTTAATACATATACAGAGATTTCAGAATAGCATGCATATAAACTTATAAAACATGTTGAATCTAGATCTCTAAACATGCATAAAAAGGAAAGAGATGGCTAATAAACTTATTAACAAACTCCTTTCCTATCAAGATCTTTATAAATTTATTATCAATCTTTAGCAATGGATCTACAAACAATCAACAAATTATGAACATAGATACATGTTACCTCAGTAAAACATGACAATGCTCATCCACACATACAATAACATGACGTCTTGCCTCCAAAGCTGCTCTTTATTTCAAATGAACAATAAAAACAGTACAATAGCAACAACACCTCATTCCCAGTTCTAACTAGCTTGGAAGAGGTAATCTGCGCTTTATTTATAACAATAACATGAGATCTAGCCCAGGGGGGTGCAATTCCCAAGGAGAGAGAGACTACCGCTGCATGTGGAGTGAATCTGGGCCTGATCTGTGTCTAACTAAGCCTGATCTAAGTCTCACTGAGTGCAACTATCAATCAGAGAGCTGATCTTCCTGACACCTCAACCTGCTAACTGAAGCATCCACCAAAACTCAACCAAAGAGGCCCACACGTGTGGAGGAGAGAGGGAGGGAACAATTCCCAAGATTGCATGCAATAATGCACTCCCAGCTCAACCCAGATCTCCCCCTTCAGTCAAGGAATGGTCAGATCCAGTCAATCCCAAGCTGATGAGACTGATTTTAGTCAAATCAGAGCAAGTCCCAATGATTTAGGATTTGGGGTTTTCTCAATTATTTAATTAATTTATCAATTAAATAATCAATATTTGATTTTTAGGGATTTTTGACCTAAGTGATGGACAAATCACTCAAAACTTAGAAAAAGTGGGTTTATGGGTTTACATGGTGCTCTTAGCTTGAAAATGAGCACCACCATGATTGAAACTGATTTCCGAGCCCACTTTTATTACAAAACCAATTTTTCCAATTAGACTATTAAAAAATAGCCTAAGTTTTGTGGAAAATTTAAAATTTTAAAAACTTTAAAAATTTAAAAAAATTAAAACCTAAGGGGACTTAGACATGTTCATATGGCTCGACCATAATGCCTAGCATGTTTATACATTGACACATAGACTCTAATAACCTCAATAGGCCTAAATGCCAAGCCGACCACCCCAACTTTAAAGGTATTGAGTGAAAAACTCAGAAATTATCTGTCGTTTATTCAACAACCAATAATAACCAAGGGAAAAAACACCATGGGCTGATCAGATTGACAAATAAAGTCTAAGAGACCGATTCTTTTACAGGCACTATCATGCTAGAACATTTTATTACAACTCTCCTATGGGGTATGAACATGTGATATAGTATAGCAAGAACTTCCCAGAGGCACTTCCGAAGATCTTCTGAAGTTCGAACAAATCATGTTTGTCGGTTCACCAGGATCACTTGATAAAAACAACTAAGTAGAACTTAGGTGGTAATAGTCCACCAATTTTGAAATTCTGCATTACTCATCCTTATTTGCCAGCTTGGAGGATTCAAATTCTTTATGTGATTTGACCAAAAGCTAGAAGAGGGGTTCCCAAGAAGGTCAACAATCCATGCTCTTTATTCAACAATTAAAGGTTCCTTATTTATGATTTTCATTCCTCTCGTGAATAGAGAGTCCAACCAAAGATATTTTTTCTGAGCCGGAGACTTTCTTGGTGCTTGCATTTACTCCCTCAAAAATTTCCTTATTTCTGGCAGTCCAAATTTTCCAGCATATAAACCTTGGAAGAGCCTTCCATGCTCTAGAAAAATACGGCTTTTGTTTGAAGGAGACTTGATAGTAGTCCTTCCAGCTGAAAAATATATCAGTCTAGTTGGTTGGCATAGTAATTTTTATTTTTAGTTCTCTGAGCACATTACTCCAAACTTCCTGTGTAAATTTACACTGTGTGAACAAATGCTCCAAGTTTTCCTCTGCCTCTTTGCACAGTATGCAACAACTTGGCCTAACAATTCCTCTCTTCCTCAAATTTTCAGCTGTCAAAGTCTTGCAGTGAGTAAGAATCCATAAAAAAGGCATTTACCTTTGGAAGGCCATTGCTGCACCAGATCTTATTCCATTTACTGTTCTTTATACACTTGTTTTTGCTCTTATATACCATTATGAATCCTTCCTTCACAGTGTACAGGCCATTTCCCCCCCAACCACATTTATCCTTTATATTTTTGTGTACATGAGTGTTACCGTCGAATAACGTGAGGAGGGCTGTGAATTCCACCTGCAGACACGCTGGGATCTCCAGCCGCTTCCACCCAATCCATCTCCCATTGATTTCCCAATCTGAGTTCCTGACAGTAATTTGCCAGTGAATGGTTTCCAAGCTTGTCATGCCATAGTTTAATGTATTTCTCGTTTCTTGGTTCCCAATACAGGTTTTCTTGGATGAGGTAAGCTTATTTTTTGCAGAGTTCCCATACCAGAGACCTAGCCCCTCTCATGTCTACGTTTTCTACGCATCTTCTTCTGCTGTCGGCCATGTATTTATTCTACAGCACCTGCTTCCACCACACGTTGTCTCTAGATACAATTCTCCATAAAAATTTAGCACCCAATGCTAAGTTCATCGCTTGTGGATCTCTCACACCTGTTCCTCCACAGTTCTTGGGACTGCATATGATTTCCCAGCTAATCAGATTAAATTTCTTTGAGTTGGTGGCCTTTCCTCCTTGCCAGAGGAAATTTCGAATTTCTTTGTTAATTTCCTATACAATTTGTTTGGGAGCAAAGGAAATTGAGCAGACATAAATGGGGTAAGAAGAGAGAATGGTTTTTATCAGCATTAATTTTCTTGCTGGATTGATCCATCTGGCTACCAAAGAGTTGATTTTTTTTAATTTTGTCAATCAGGCCAAGCCAACCTGCCTTCTTTTTTTCCCTTTGAAAATGGGGATTGTAACACCCCGGTTTTGACCCCATGGTATTAAATTGCATATGATGTAAATATTGTATTAAATCATGGTGTGGAGCTCAAGGCAAAGGTCCCACCATGGGTTTAGTGTTTGATGTTTCGGCGATTAAAATTGATGCCGAAGGTTTATGTGCTAGCCAGGCACAATGTGTTTTTTGAGACACCATGTAAAATGAAAATTAATAAAAATACCACGATTAGCTACGCACCGCAACGTTAAAGAGATGGGGGAATGATTTCACAAGGAATAGGGAGGGGGAATTATTCAACCTTTGTCCAATTGGTGTAAATCCAAATGTCTAAGGTAAAACCAATAGAGTGGTCAAATACAGTTTTTGTCTTTTGTGTCCAGTTATCTCTAAATTGGTGGTGAAAGTTATTTCCTTGGGATGGGAAAGGTATGGAGGTCAAATTCGAATTTGGGAGGTCACCCATTTTTGGGAAGTGTGTTTTTGACTTGTGGGGCAAGTAAATGCTTGGGAATGCATGCCCAAGCCATTATGCACCCATGCCTTTCATTTCCTCACCCATTCCCTTCACATGTAGGCTCTCTCACGTAGTAGGAAGAGGAGGGAGCTCTCTCCCTCATGTTTGGAGGTCGTTTATCCATTTCGGCATGCCCACAAATTGGTTTGGGGTCTTCCTGAGTGAATGTGCAGCATGGATGGATGATTGGGGGTTTCTAGGGGACGCTTTTGGTCCTCCTCACGTAGCAGGATCTTGCTGAGTAATTACCTCCACGTTTTTATGTTGTTCCTTTATTTTTCGATACCTAGTTTTTCATTTTTGGATTTGTGCAGCGACTGGGCAAAGGAGACCCATGATTTGGGCATGGATGGGGGTTGTTTTAGCCTCTACAATGCCCAGAAATGTTTACAGGACCGAATTTTACTCATAGGGTGTTTTTCCCCAATTTTTACCAGTTTTTTCTTGGTTGCAAACCCATTTTTTTGTTTGCTGTGTGTTTTCCCTCACATAGACAGTCATTTCCTTCAATTTCCCTAGGCTGGGAATTCGTTTTTGTAAAGATCAGTGGGTGGGTTCCCTTCCCCACGATTTGGATGCTTTTCCCCATTATTTCCAAGATGGAAATTGTTTGTTTCTAATTCCCGGTGAGTGGAAGAGGAGAAATACATTTTTCTTAGTGTTATTGAGTCCGTTTTGGCCACGTTAGGGCCAAAACGCCCCTGGAAATCAAAATTACTATCATAGGGTTGTTTTACGCTTGTTTCCTTTTTTGTTTTGGTTCCTTGGAATGTTTTGTTCATATCCAACAGTTGTGTATGACTGTGATTCATTAAATGGGTTGACTGTGTGTTTGATGCAAGTGTGGCTTGGTTGGACAAGTCCAAGGAACCCATGTATTGTTGGCTAGTTGCCTTAGCAACATGTAAAACCCAATTTCTTATTGGCTTGGTTGGGCAGTCTGTGAAACCCAACGGTGTGTTGGATTGACTGTGGATGTTTTGGTTTTGGGCTATGTGTGAGCTTGTTATTTCCTTAGTGCCTTATGGAATCATTCCCAGCTTGGGGGTGGCGGCGATGCTGAGATATTGATGAGAACACTAGCCTATGGTTGGGTGGAACATTGCAGCGACGTAGCTAGTTGCGGGCCAACTTCGTTTCTAGATAAGTGTTCTTGTGTATTCAATCTCTTCAAAGAATTTTTTATGAATTAGATAGAAAATGATGAATGCAATAAATATGTTTGCTTCCGCTATGCATTATGCATCTGTGTATGTTCTTATATTAATGTATTTAATTTTTATGCTTCTGATCATGGGGATAGATTGCCCAGTTTGACAGCAGCAGTGGGTCGGTCGCATCCTCTCCATCATTGGTATGAGGGGTGGGGACATGACAGGGATGCCCAAATACCTGAATGAATTCCAATTTGTAATTCCCTTGAATCCAAGTATTCTTGATATCCTTGCCATGTTTCCAGGAAGACAGTTCCAACCATAAACTTTTGACTTATCAGTGTTGATCTTACCATCCGAAGCTTTGAGGAAGGAGGAGAGAAATTTCTTATATCTTTCTGCTATAACCGTGGAGGCACCCCCAAGAAGAATTGTGTCATTTGAAAATTGTGCATGATTTGCAGATCTGGCTCCCCTTGCAATTTTTAGACCTCTAAGTTCCCCAATGTCTTGTTGTTGCTGCAACTTTTTGCTCATGGAGTCCATGTTGACCCTCGTTTTGTCATCATTTTTGGCTAATAATTTACATGTTTTGACATATGTTTTGCCACCTTTTGGCATATTTTCCATCATACAGTTTGCTATTCACCACCAGGTATGATCATATTTTGGATTTATGCAAGTTATGTTTTATTTCTATTATTTCATGATTTTCTTGGTTAAATTCGATGATATGATAACATATGAAATCGTCATTGCAGAATCATGGTCTTCAGTGAACCAACGAGCAGGTAATGCATCCATCCTAGATGTGCATAGAGCATATCCAACTCTTTGTCCAGCTCACCGTTCGAATTGCCGAGCCAACCGTGCGCTGCTGTTAATAGATTCCTGAGTGTTAAAAACTTGAAACGGCCTGCAAACTGCTTGTTGTCTATGTGCTAGAGTGATAGCATGGACCCCCTTCTGGAATATTGCTCGTATGATGCGTCTGCATGACACCTTGACATCAGCCACACCGAAATTGAGCTTGTATTCCACATCATGCGGCATAGAAGAACCAGATTTGCGAAGACAGAGGAAGACGTTATGTGTTGGCCTTTGTTTAGTTACCTGTCATAATGATCGATTTATCTTAAGAGCAGTTGACCACTGAAAGGGTCGACTTGCTCGCCCCGTTGTAAAACGCTGCTATGTGAGAAGAGAGTTAGAAAAAAAAATAGTTTTTTAGTTGATACATGTAATCAGTCAGTCCCAAAAACTCTGTAACATTTTTACTTTAATGGAAGTTCTGCTATGTTGTGCATGATCTTGTCTTAAGTAGCGTGAGCCAATTATCACTTTGATTTTTGGGAGGGCCCCTCATCAACTAGAGCTTCCTATTTCTGTGTATTTTCATTCTTCCCTCTTTTGCAATTAGCATAGTTTTATTTGTAATTCGTTTCTGCAAATTAATTATTGAAATTGTTTATGTCATTTATTCCCTGTAGCTCAAACTTTGATATTATGTTGTTAATGTAATTTCCTTTATGAGTTAAGAAACTGGTTGCGCATAAATTAGTTTTCAATTCTCTTTTCAAGTCTTTTCCATCTATTTCTTGGTTTATGTTGATAGAATAGATTGCTTTAAGTCAATTACATTAGATTCAATTTTGTCCCTTTTCATTTTGTTATGAATTCAGTTAAGTTATATTGCAGTTTGTTTTGAATTATGAATTGAATTTAAGTTATTTCATAGATTGAATTTAATCATTACATAGGTTTAATTTCTATTCTTTACACTTTGTTATCATATGCATGGGTCAGCTGTCCTTAAAATCATTTAGATTGATCATTTCCTTGACATTTTAGTGCTTTTTGCGTGCAGACTGTCATTTAGACAGCCCGTTTTGCCTGTCATTCAGACCTGTATTCTAGTCTGTTATCCAGTCTTCCATTCAGCCCTGAATGTTTTCAATCTGTTTTGAACTTATTTCTTTAGTTTTTCGATTCTGTTTTGATAGTAGGAGTTAGACAATGGTTGTGTTCTTTCTTAGAAGCCTTAGATGAGACTTTTTAAAATATTTGTTAAGTCTTATTCCTATTTCTTCTTTCTTTTCACCTTATGTTTAAGAATTATGTCATATGTTTTGGTCTATTGTATTTCCTTGTTATTATATCTTTGGTTTGTTTTGATTTATTCCTTTGCATGTGAAGTTTAGGTCAGATGCATTAATAGATTAGTATCTTGTAAATTGTTCATAACAATAAGGTTTGTTCTTTACATCATATAGTTATTAAAGGAATCTATAAGATAGAATTCAAAGTATTCTTTATAGGTTTTCTACTTGTTTATAAGTTATGTCTATCTTCTTGTAGTATTATTCTATCTTTTGCAAGTAGGAGTTATTTTCTTATAAATCATCATGTTTACTATCGCTTGCAATTGGACGTTTCTTAGTATGCATATTTTCGTAGAGATTAACTTAGATTTGATTCCCTTTAGTTTCTTCACTTCCTTTGAAAGTCACTTTGATACTTCTCCTACTCCTGTTCCACTCAAAGTGAACCCTTATCCTCAAAATAACCAAGGAGAATGGAACTAGATAGTTTAGTTTAAACCATTATGTACATCTGTTAGTTGCATGTATAGTTTTTAGAAAGTATATCTAGTTGTTGTAAATCCTTCCTTGTACAGTCATTATCTAAAGTTGTTTAGCAGTAAAATAGATATTCTTATATAGAATAGTTCATTGTCATAACACTGTCTATATATTTATGTGTATAGAGTAGAGTAGTATAATTTGATACCACTCTGGTCTAGTACTCTGTTCAATTATCCTGATAGTTGGATTCTTAGGAGTTTGACTTAGTTTTTCATTTTGAAAGATCTTTTGATCTTTGTTGAAGTATTACCACGATACCCTAGGAACCCCTCTACCTTCGCATATATTTTGTGACAACTCTAAGCCTACCAACCCCGGTTGATAATTAAATATTAGGTGAATTAATCAAGACGATATTTTACCCAACATTTTGGCGTCGTTGCCGGGGAGTTGTTTAGTAAGGTAGAATAGATATAGGCTGGTGGCGGGGGAGCGGTAAGACAAGAGGTAAGAACCTGCGCATCTGTTATAACAGGAACCCCCAAATTCGGTAGTAGCAGTAGCATAGTTTTTATAAACAAACCTAGATATTCTTAGGGTAGATTAGTTAAGATAGTAAAATTTTGTTAAAATTCTTATTAATTTTTTATGAGGGACATAAAAACCCCAGCCATTAACTTAGCGGAAAGGCATCGAAAAAAAACACCTATAGGAATTAGTTCTGCTGGAAGCATAAAGAGACTCTTTTGGGAGATCTTATAGGGGAAACCATAGAAAGAGAAGAGATCCTGGCAGGAGGTCCCAAGGGCCTCATTCCTAACAAATTTCAAAGGGAGTAACCATTGGGAACCCTTAAACCTTCTACTAAGTCACAAAATTAGATGATACAACTTTTATTAGTAGAGGAGTTGAACTTCTCTAATTTTGTCAATCCTGCCTAGGTGAAAGCTCTCTTTGGCAACTCAATAAACATAGTAACCCCACAAATTGAAACATCCACAGTAGCATCTACTATTCCTATAAGACCCAAAAGAGAATGGGTGATCGAAGGAAGATCTATCCTGGAAAAGAACGTTGGGACACCCCATTTTCACCTCGAAAGAAACCTTCTAGGTATACTCACTTTAGAAACCAAACTTACATGAAGAAACATGAAGAAGAACGAGCAGTGAAAAGCAACTTTTGTCCAAAATGTGAAACTAAACATCCCCAACAGGAATGTCCATTAAACAAAACCTCTGCATGTCACATTTGTATGGGGCATCATGTTTTTCCCCAAGGGATCAAGATGGATCCCACCAAAATAGAGGTAATCGTTGGACTCCTCTCTCCAAAAAATCTTCCTCCTCCTGATCCTTGAAAATATTGTGGGTTATCATCAAGTCTTGTATATATGTAAATATGCGTATATTTCTTTGAATAAATAAGAGTCACTTCTAATCATTTCTTTGCAGAGGACTCTTTTTCTATGTTTTCAAGAATAAAATAAATCATCTAACAAATGGTTTTGAAGTTTGGTTACAAATGGGTCTTTCAATTTCTTTGAGTAGGTCATGGGATATTATCTGAAAAAGAAAGTGCTCTAAAAAACACTCAAAACATATCTTAACTTTGAAGTTTTAGAATTCTTGCATATCATTTTAAAACCACTTATTTTATGATTTTGTTATGCTTTATATATGGTGTTTTGATTCAAACATGTACATTTCCGATTATTTGAACAATTGCTGGAAAGACTTACTTTAATCATCATGTTCTTCAGAATTTTCACACCTATGGAATACTAGCTCATCTACACTTGTTATCAAAACTTGACTCTTAAATATTTTTGAGGACACTCTAGGGTAAGTGGAATTTCTGCTTGTGGGGAACATTATCCTTTATAAAGAAGATAGATTGAGAGGCCAAGGAACATCTTTAAGTTATTCTCGTTTGACATGATCTATAGTTAAGGCCATTTTATGAATTTTATTTATTTATAATATGAATCATGTGTTTAGTAGGGCTTAGCACGCTCTAATACCGATCGACTTCCATATACTCAAAATATTTATACAAGGCAAACTCGTCGGGGTACTAAACATGCCTGCTGGCAGCGGGTCAATGCTAAGTAACAACTTAAAAACAAGGAAGTTCGATAAATGCAAGTAAACCTGTCGAGGTATTGAACAGGCTCATTGGAAGCGAGGCTATGCTTGCATGGTACCAAGATAAACCCGCTGAGGTACTGAACATGCCTGTTGGCAGCGGGGCAATATCGGGTAAAAGAGATCTTGTTAATGAACCACTAGGCACATGGTTCGAAAGACAAATGATATAAACCAGAATATATAAATATATGTTTAGGCCTATTGTTTATGATGTCATTAAAGAATAACTGTAAGTTTCCCTTGGATCCAACAATCTAAATTCAATCAATATCTAGGATATGATTATCCTAGAAATGGGACCCATAGCTGTAAACTGCCACAAATTCAAAGGTGAGCTCAAAAATTATTGAGATGACAAGATATCCTTACAACGAGGCAGGGATGACTAGTTTTCCCTGTGGCATTTTCACTTATATTCTCATCACATGATAAATGATAAATTTACATATCTACATTTTTTAGCACTGTTATTTTTGGACAAATGTATATATCTGAATCATTTCCATTTATTTAGTTAGTTTTTCTTTTTCTTGCAAAATTACAACAACATGATCTAACTTTTATTTATTTATTTTGAAAATTACTTAGTTTTCTTGTATGGCTTGGGGACATGCCATGAATTAGACTGTCTATCTTTATTTTTTCTAAGTTACTTATAAAAGAATCATTGCCAAATGATAAAGTGTTTGCAGGATAATGCTAATAACGACACTGGTCTTAAAATCTTGGATGAATAAGGGAGAGCGTAATTAAAAGATCAAGAGAATTATTTCATATGACTTCTTTGTGGACTGGAAGCCTGGGAAAATCCATGATTAGCAGCAGTATGATCCAGCAAAGCTCATTTTTACAGAAATCTATATGAAGGATCATATGAAGGGTCGAATGTCGGTATGAATAAAAAGCCAAATGATGATCTGAATAAAAACTATGATATTTTTGTATCTATGGTTAAGTGTTAGCTTAATTTTGTTTGGGAAAAAAGTAGAGTCATATCATTAGAGTCACATCCACAGGGATATTATGACTAATCTCGATCCATGATAGTACGGGTTAGATCTCATACGATTTCATTTTACCTCCATATGGATATGATACAACCCTAGGGTACTTTCTAGTCATCATGACTCTGCCATCACCCTTATCCTCTTTTTTCATTTGCATGCATAAGCTATCAGATAAGTCGACCTTCTTGTTAAATCAAGGCTATGGTTATGAATATGGTTATGCATATGTATTAAGTTAAACTTTCAATTTGTCCAAAGTTTACTTTGGACATGGTTGAACTAGCTAAACTTTAGAAATTCATTAAATTACGCGTTTTTGACGGCACACGTTTCAAAGATTGCCATAATGACATGATCAGCTAAACGCGCCGAGCTATTTGTGTGATCATTTGATAGGTTGAATGAGGCATGTTTTAAATCAACACTGTGCGAACCCCTTTCCATTCCATCGTTTTCACTAACCGTTACAACTGTAGAGCATTTTAGCCACCTTTCTCTCATATTCCTTGCAAACCTCGTATCCTTCCCTCTGCTTAAACCATGACAAATCGATTTGAGCCAGAGAGCTACCAAGATTTATTTCAGATGACAGAGTCCAGAGAATGCCGAGAAGTATTTTTTTGTGCCTGTTGGAACCCGTTTCTCCATCTACTGCAAGGATATGATGAGGAAATATCATTAATTTTTGTGATGGGGTTTGATGGGAGAATGGCTAGGGTGGGACATCTTTCCTTCTCAGTCACCGAGGAATCAATTGCGCACGCAACTAAGCTTCCCCGAGAAGGCGAGTGATGGCACAAGCACTGGTTTGTTCCATGGGCATCGCATAACTTTTCCCTCAAACCCGAATTTTGACATATGACAGGCATAAATGGTTTTCATCAGAGTTGGATAAAGCTTGAATACATCAATCCGCTGACGGTCATCATTCATTTGATTACCTGTGAAGGTAGGTTTAGTGTCTTTAAGTCCTGGAATCTCCATTTATTAGCTCATTTGGTCGATCATAGATGTCTCAATTTCCCTTTCTTTTTCCTTCTAAGTTTAGAAAAAATGTCGAACCTGGTTTGAAAAAATACCCTTGACCCCAAAAGTAGCGTATACCACCATAGCTTGATCAAACTTTTAATCCTGGACCAGCTCAAGGAGCAAAATCAAACCTGGGAAAATTTTGTATTCAAGGTTCTTAACCCCCATCTTAACATCCACAAATGACCCCGACATCTTTATCGTGAGGCTAGTGAAACCCCACATGTAGAAGAGGAAAACCCCAACATCGTCCATCTTGACGAAGACACCTCAGAATCTATCCCATCTGCAAAAAATACCCCTGCTAGCCCTGTGTCCACTAAATTCATACCCTTACAATGACCTCGCACCAGGAAACAAAAGGAGAAAAATGTTCAATGCATTCTCTAGCCCAGTGTCCAAACCGTAGTTCAGTCTGATATGCAGACCAGTCATTCAGACGATGTGGACGAATTAGAGATAACCAACCCAAATTCACCCCTGTTAGCATTAGCCATTATTTTGGCAGAATTACTAAAAGATTTCGATCAAAAGAACGTTCCTTCATCTGCCCAAGATATTAGTCCTGAAAAACACATTCCTACTGTTGATCTAGATCCACCATCAAGGGAGTTAAGTTCCCCACTAGACTCCAAACAATCCACAGAGCCATCTATGCCACATGAACCAACAATATAACAGTTAACTCAAGAGTTGGCTCAATCAACAAAGCGAAACGAAGGATATGTCAAGTTGATTGCAAATCTTTGAGAGGAGAACAAAGAGTTGTGGTTACAGGTTAAAAACATTGAGGAAATCCATAGGATTGTTAGTTTGTCACAGAGGAATCAACAAGAGAGGCGTACTCTTTTGAAGGCATAGGCCAAGAAACTGAAGTTCAAATTACCTGCTTCATCAAAGTCGAAGGCAGTTGCTAATGCAGCTCTACCTTCTTCCTAATGCTATCTTTCATTTTGACCGGTGGGACCTGACATTCCTTCGATTTGAAGTAATGTTGAACCTCGTTTTGTGATCATTTTTGGCTAATAATTTACATGTTTTGACATATGTTTTGCCACTTTTTGGCATATTTTCCGTCATACAGTTCGCTATTTAGCACCAGGTATGATCATATTTTGGATTTATGCAAGTTATGTTTTATTTCTATTATTTCATGATTTTCTTGGTTAAATTCGATGATACGCTAACATATGAAATCGTCATTGCAGAATCATGGTCTTCAGTGAACCAACAAGCAGGTAATGCATACATCCTAGATGTGCGTAGAGCATATCTAGATCACCATTCGAACCGCCAAGCCAATCGCATGCTGCTATTAATAGATTCCTGAGTGTTAAAAGATTGAAATGACCTGTAAACTGCTTGTTGTCCACGTGCCAGAGTGATAACATGAATCCCCTTCTAAAAGATCGCTCATATGATGCCTCTACATGACACCTTGACATCATCCACGCCGAAATAGAGCTTGTATGCCACATCACGCGCCATAGAAGAACCAGATTTGCGAAGACAGAGGATGATGTTATGTGTTGGACTTTGTTTAGTTACTTGTCATAATGATTGATTTATCTTAAGAGTAGTTGACCACTGAAAGGGTCGACTTGCTCGCCTCGTTGTAAAACACTATATATACAGACGCTACTATGCGAGAAGAGAGTTAGAAAAAAAATAGTTTTTTAGTTGATACCTGTAATCAGTCAGTCCCAGAAACTCTATAACTTTTTTACTTTAATGGAAGTTCTACTATGTTGTGCATGATCTTGTCTTAAGTAGTGTGAGCCAGTTATCACTCTGATTGTTGGGAGGGCCCCTCATCAACCAGAGCTTCCTATTTTTGTGTATTTTCAATCTTCCCTCTTTTGCAATTAGCATAGTTTTATCTGTGATTCTTTTCTGCAAATTAGTTATTGAAATTATTTGTCATTTATTCCCTATAGCTTAAAATTTGATATTATGCTGTTAATGTAATTTCCTTTATGAGTTAAGCAACCGATTGCGCATAAATTACTTTTCAATTCTCTTTTCAAGTCTTTTCAGTCTATTGCTTGGTTTATGTTGATAGAATAGATTGCTTTAAGTCAATTATAGTAGATTCAATTCTGTCCCTATTCATTTTGTTATGAATTCAGTTAAGTTATATTGCAGTTTGTTTTGAATTATGAATTGAATTTAAGTTATTTCATAGATTGAATCTAATCATTACATAGATGGTTTAATTTTTGTTCTTCACACTTTGTTATCATATGCATGGGTCAACTGTCCTTAAAATCATTTAGATTGATCATTTCCTTGACATTTTAGTGCTTTTTGTGTGCAGACTATCATTCAGACGGCCTGTTCTTCCTATCATCCAGACCTATATTCTAGTCTGTTATCCAGTCTTCCATTCAGCCCTAAACGTTTTCAATCTGTTTTGAACTTGTTTCTTTAGTTTTTCGATTCTGTTTTGATAGTAGGAGTTAGAAAATGGTTGTGTTCTTTCTTAGAAGCCTTAGATGAGACTGTTTAGAATATTTGTTAAGTCTTATTCCTATTTCTTCTTTCTTTTCACCTTATGTTTAAGAATTATGTCATATGTTTTGGTCTATTGTATTGCCTTGTAATTATATCTTTGGTTTGATTTGATTTATTCTTTTGCATGTGAAGTTTAGGGTCAGATGCATTAATAGATTAGTATCTTGTAAATTGTTCATAGCAGTAAGGTTTATTCTTTCCATCATATTAGTCATTAAAGGAATCTATAGGATATAATTTAAAATCATCTTTATAAGTTTTCTACTTGTTTATAAGTTATGTCTATCTTCTTGTAGTATTATTCTATCTTTTGCAAGTAGGAGTTATTTGCTTATAAATCATCATGTTTACTATTGCTTGCAATTGGACGTTTCTTAGTCTGCATATTTTCATAGAGATTAAATTAGATTTGATTCCCTTTAGTTTCTTCACTTCCTTTAAAAGTCACTTTATACTTCTCCTACTCCTGTTCCACTCACAGTGAACCCTTATCCTCAAACTAACCAAGGAGAATGGAACTAGATAGTTTAGTTTAAACCATTATGTACATTTGTTAGTTGCATGTATAGTTTTTAGAAAGTATATCTAGTTGTTGTAAATCCTTCCTTGTACAGTCAGTCTCTAAAGTTGTTTAGCAGTAAAATAGATCTTCTTATATAGAATAGTTCATTGTCATAACACTATCTATATCTTTATGTTTATAGAGTAGAGTAGTATAATTTGATACCACTATGGTCTGGTACTCTGTTCAATTATCCTGATAGTTGGACTCTTAGGAGTTTGACTCAGTTTTTCATTTTGAAAGATCTTTCGATATTTTGTTTGTTGAAGTATTACCACGATACCCTAGGAACCCCTCTACCTTCGCATATATTTCGTGACAACTCTAAGCCTACCAAACCCGGTCGATAATTAAATATTAGGTGAATTAATCAAGACGATATTTTACCCAACAGTCCGCAACTAGGATGTAGAGATATGGAGATAGCAGGCAGCCTTGATGGATACCCCTGGAGACCTCAAAGAACTTGGTTGGCCTACCATTAACCAGTGGGGAAATCCAGGGACTACTAATGCAATCTTTAATCCATTTAGTGAACCTTGTAGAAAATCCAAACTTTGACATGATTTCTAGCAGATAAAAGTGATTTACTCGATCAAAAGCTTTAGCGATATTGAGGTTTATAGACATACCTTACCGCTTGCGAACCATGCTGGAGTGGATTGCTTCCTGGACAATAATGATCTTATCTAGAATTTGTCGCCTAACAACAAAGCCTCCTTGCATGTTTGAGATTAGTTTTCCCATGAATTTCTTCATTCTTGTGGCTAGGATTTTTGCCAGGATTTTGTAAGAAGTATTACAAAGAGAGATAGGCCTGAAATGATCTATTGTCATGGGTTTTTTTTCCTTTGGAATTAGGGTGAGGAAGGAAGAGTTGGTGGCCCCCAAACCTTGTCCTTTTTCCTCGTCCAATTTAGTATTTTTTTCAAGTCTTCCTTTATGATCTTTAGGCCGCTCTATAAAAATTGCTGGTGAAGCCATCTGACCTAGGAGCCTTGTCCACTTGCAATGCCTAAATGGATTCTTTAATCTTGAAGTCCATAATGGATTTTGAAAGGTCCTCGTTGTCCTTCTCTATGATAAGTGAAGGTATTCCAGAAAGCAGTTATGTATGCGCTATGGGATTAGTCTCATCCTTTCCCTGCTATAGATATATGAAGCATTGGAGTACATATGTCTTAATCTCCTCCTGCTTTGCCATATTATTCCCATATTTATCCTTTAGTTCTTTGATCATGTTGAAGCTGAGCCTTGCTTTTTCTTTATTGTGAAATTACTTCGTATTACTATCCCCACCTTTTAACCAAAGTTGCCTAGATTTTATCCTTAAATCCTCTTCCTCACCTCTAGCTGTGATTAGAATCTTTTGATTCAGATATTTTTCCTAGCTGATAAGGAGGGGGGTGATTTCCTCACCCTCCAACTTAGATTGCAGATCTGCCAACGCAGATTGCAACTGTGTTTTCCTACTGCCAGGATTTTTGTACTCTATTTTCATCCACTCTTTCAGCTCAAGCCAAACCTTTCTTAACTTACTCTCCCATATAAAGCTAGGGGAGCCAACCCGAGGCCTGCTCCATGCATATTTGATTATGTCCATGACTTTTTCCTCATGCAACTAAGAGGATTTGAATCTAAAGGGAATGAGGCCAAGATTTGATGAGGTGGAGAGTGTCAAGGAGATCGGCTTGTGGTCCGATACCGTAGAGGGTAAAGCAAAGGTAACAGGGATGAGGTATTTTTGTAGAAAGGAAGTGCTTACCAAGAATCGGTCAAGCCTGGATGCAATGTATCCCACTCCCAACCTTCTATTATTCGAAGTATACTTTCCATTTTTTAATGGATGATCTAGCAGATCTAGCTCATAAATTAAATCCTCCAAGTTTTCCCCATAAGGGTCTCTTATTCTGGAGCCCCCTCTTCTCTCTGATTGAGCTTTGGTATCATTGAATTCTTCGGAAATTATGAGATCTTTCCCTTTCAGATCCTCTTTTAAAGTTGCAAGACTGCTCCAGAATGCTTGCTTGTCGATGTGATTTGTTGGACCATACACATTACACACATAATAATCATTTGAATCATCTTTTTCTTGAAGCTCCGTGAGGAGCCAATTTTGATTTTCCTTAACATTTTTTATAACATACTTACTTGAAAAAAAAAGTCACTATTCCTCCTGAGGCACCATTGGAGCTTACATATTTTCCATGGCTAATTGTCCCGAAGCGGTGTGAAAGTGCCAACACTTCCACAACACTCATTTTTGTCTCTTGGATGAGCAAGATGTCAGGCCTTTCTAATTTGATGATGTCCCTTATGGCCTCCACTTTGTTTGTTCCACCCATACCTCTGCAATTCCAAGAGACAACTTTCATTACTTCTTGTTTGTTTGAGGCCCTACCCTAGGCCTTCCATCTAATCTCCCTATAATTTTGGAGTTTTGAAGGAGTTTTGTTTCTTCAATACTCCGCTGTCTTCAGATCTCCAGTTCTTTCTCTACTTCCTACTCCCTTTGATATCTTTGTGACTTTCTTCCTTTGGTGTTTGTGGATGTTTTGAGAGTCTCTTGTGACCCAATTGAAGAAGAGTCAGGTGATGCAAAGGAGGAGGCTCTACTTTGTTTTACCCTTTCTACCCAAGGCTCGCCAGGCATTGAGGAATCCCCAATGTTGTGTCCGTCTGATCTTCTCTGGGAGAAGATGAAGGGATGTTGCTGCCTGCTAAGGGGTCCTAGGGTTCTGAAATGTCTTCGTCCAGGTTTGCTTCATTCATGATGATTTCCCCTTCTTCTGCATTCAAAACATCGAACTGATTGCTTGTCGTGCCATCCTTTTCTCCCCGCTTTGTTGCTTTTTCTTTTCCTGACTGTGGATCCTTAGGTTCAGGATTTGAGGATGCCATTTTCCTTCCTTCTTTTTCTTGCTTCCAACCTTCTTCTTGAGTTCCTTCAGTATTCTCCTGCATTGCCTTTAGACAGTTTTTGACAAAGTGGCCATACTCATGCCATTTCTTGCATTTAAATGCTAGTTGCTCATAATCGACCTTTTGCGCAAGCTCCCATCCATCCATGCATAAGCTTACAATTTCAGGTAGACCCTTTTCTAGATTGACCTCTACACAGATTCTTGCGCAAGAGAAGAGTGGACCTTTCGGTTCTTCTTTATCAATGTATTTGCTAAGAGATTTTCCTATTGCTTGTAGTGTTTCATCTTTCCAACAGTGTAACAGGAGATGTGGGAGGTGTACCCAAACTGGTACTACAGAGGACACATCCTTTTCTGGATCAAAAGATAAGCTCCATCGATTTAGGTATAACCCCCGAGGACCCATGAAATAAGGTCCACTCCTGAAGATCAGATCCCTATCCTCCTTATTTTCAAACAAAAAGGTGAAGAAGCCTTTGCCGCAAAAGCAATGTTGCAGTCCCCCCAAGATCAATGGCATCAATTTTTTTTTTGATCTAGTAATCCATTGTTTTTGGTGATGGCCAAATACCTGTAAATTGATCGATCAAGCCTCTCTCGCTCAAAGCAAGAGCTTTAAACCTAGAAGTAGCCAACATGATCTGGATTCTTGGAGCGTTGGCCCTCTTAACAAAGCCAACCCCTCCATCAGATGCCAAAGGGGGGGAGGAATAACAACCACTACAGCCCTGAAGGAAGCATCCAGAGACCACCTACGATCCTCCGGGCTTGGATCTGAAGGGGGTTCTATCCCAAGTTAATCAAAGGGCCCTCACACCCTCAAACACCTGGAAGAAAATCCCCACACACTCAACATGCAAAACTCGATAGATCCAAAGCCGCCAACGACCTCGATCTCTCTCAGAGAAGACTCAAACATAACCTTACACAGCTAGCTCGGTCACTCCCTGCCCCTCTCAACCTCTCTTGACCATGCTTGGCCTCACTTGACGAGCTCCGATGTAGGTAAATTTTTCAAGGAAGTTTTGTTGGTGATATACGGAAATCATTTTAATAATAATAATAATAATAATAATCTATTTTTAAGGTCACCACCAAGCGAGACACCAAATTGGTGTATGAGACCCCCTTGTTTGTGGGACAAGGGACCCCCCTCTGTGCAGCGATTTAACTGCTAAAGTCTACAGAGGTGTACATACACTACCCCCCTCTGGATTTGAACCTATGACCTCCTAAGAGGAAACACATGCCTTTTATTTTGAATATAGACAATACTATAGAGTATTAAGCCACATTAAGAATGTAATATTTTTTTCAAGTCTGAAAAGTTTTTTTGAAAATGAACAATACTATCGGTATTGGTTTATATGAAGAATGTAACCTTTTACTTATATATAAAAGCTTATTTTATTTATTTATTTATTTATTTTCTATATAGAAAAAATGTTAAGTGACATTATGATAATAAAACTTTAAAATAAATAATTAAAAGGAGGAAACATGATTATTGTTTTTTTTTAAATATGATTTTTATAATTTTTAGATTAATATATATATATAAAACATTATATAAAAAAGATTAACCAATTATTAAATAGAAATTTATTTTTAAAATTTAAAAAATTATTTTTTAAAAATTTAAAAATTAATTTTTAATTTTTATAATATTCAATTTAATATATAATTTATAGAAAATTTTTGAACTCATTTAAATTAATAAAGAGCCAAAGCAAATGGGCTAAAAAATGATTACAATATTACTTTATTTTGAATAGGTAATAATAAAAATTGATTTATAGAGTATTTTTATTTTTAATTTGTCTAAAATTTTAGTGATGATTAATGTTTATAGAAATCAATTTTGGTTTATCGGACATTAAAAAGGATAATACTTGGTTTACTCTAAAATCTGTTCATGTGTTCAAAAAGCTTGCCAAGAAGCTTTTCAAGCTAACTATAGTTTTGGCAAGTTAGGAGGTTGTAAAGGTTTGTAATATACCAAATACTATGAAACTCAGATCTAATGTGGGTGTAAGCAGGGCAGTCTATGAGAAAGTGATTTTCATCATCAACGCTCATAAAGTCACTAATTTCCATCCATAAGATAACTAACGCTTATAGAGTCACTAATTTCCGTCCATAAGATAACTACTACCAAGAGATACTTTTAATCTTCCAAATTAGGATTAATAATCTCCTTATAGTATCTTAATTTTCTCTTAACGACTAGATTTTCTTTACACTATAATTTCTCTTTAAACTTGGAAGTAATAATATTTTTAACATTATAAATTAAAAATATTTAATATACATTTAAAAAATATTCAAAGTAAACATAAACTTTTAACTACTATTTACATTAATTCAACAAAATTAATTATTAATCAATAAAATCCATATTTCCTTTCTTTATGTCATTGACTTTTTAGAGTATAAACTTTTTTGGATTTGAACTTATAAATAATATAATATAAGCATATACATTATGTCTAAATATCCTAAGACAAGCATCTCGTATTGGATCCAAAATATGCTTTATGTGGGTGCAATCCTTTAAATAATATAGAATATTTGCAGTAGATCTTTCTAATTTAATTAATGTAATTTTGTCAACGTTACTATTATTACTGTTGATGAAAACATGTCGTAGTGGTTGATCTTCTGCTAAGAAGAATTATTGATATTAATAAAATACACATTTAATATTAAGTGAATAAAACTTAAGCATGTGAAGGAAAGGAGTATTATAGGTTATTGACTTTTAAATAAGCACATGTGATCTCTTTAAATCTTAATGACGTTCAATAAAACAAATTGTATTGCGTCGTACCACTAAATGAAATATCAAATATGATAGAATATTAATCACACAAATTGTATTGCATCGTACCAATATATATATATGATAACACATTATTAAATTATCACATTATATCGGTGTATGTATAATGGGTTTTAGGTGTTTGGACGTTTTTACAGTATGGCAGGGTTTGAGTGTCTAAGTTGGCAGAGGATTGGGTGAATGACATGGTAGATGACCGGGTGCATTTAAGCCATGAGGTGGAGCTTCTAGACCCAGAAGAAGATGAGATTTGGGATAGAGAACGAGATTTGTTTGGACATATGAAAAATTTAAACCACTCTTACATTAGGCTCGAGGTTCCAAGAAGAGGGACGGGTAGCAAGGGAAAGTGATCCACGTGAGGTTAGTTTCAAGCCAAGCGACAGTGTGGAAGGGAAGTTTAGTGGTGTGGTCTAGCTAGTGGATCAGATATTTGAGCGGGAGGGGCGCAGAAGTACTTTCCAAAAAGTGTGGTCCGGTTAATGTTATAGTTGTTGCAAAGGAGGCTAAGGTAAGGAAAAATGCTTTTAACTCTATCTTTGCAATATCTTCAGAGCATGTAGCTACAAAGATTTTAAATCTTATTTAAGATAGGGAAGCTTCATGAACTTTTTGGAAAAAGTATTTTTATAGGAAGCAAAGCGCACTACAACAAAATACTCTTTTGGGGTGGTTTTGGCTTGCGACGGTTTTGTTAACCTCCCCCCAAAAATTCCAATTATTAGGTTAGAAAGACCCCCCTTAAAGGTGTTTTTGAAGGTGGTTTTTAGAACCCCCAAAAAAGTCATGAGAATTAGACTTTTGGGGGCGATTTTAGAAACCCCCCTCCCCCTCCCCAAGGCATGGGAATTAGACTTTTGGGGATGGTTGTTATAAAACCGCCCCACAAGTCATGAGAATTAGACTTTTGGGGGTGTTTTCAACTATGATGACTTTTGGGGTTTTTTTTTAAAGACACCCTAAACACATTTTCAAGGCGATTTTACCTTGCGATGGTTTTTCTAACCCCCCTAAAAGTTTTTTAGACCATTGGGGGCGGTTCTTAAACCCCCCCCCCCCCCCCCCCCCCCCAAAAAAAAAAGTCCCGAGAATTGAACTTTTGGGGGTGGTTTTTAAACCCCCCCCCAAAGTCCAATTCTGAGGACTTTTCGGGGTGGTTCTTAAACCCCCCCTTGAAAAAAAAAGTCTCAGTGGGCTTTTAAGTAAGGGTGGGGGGGTGTTTGGAAAGACCCCCCCATAAAGGTTATTTTTAGGCTGTTTTTAACTCGCCTCGCTCCCCCCCCCAAAAAAAAAGTAATTATAAATTAACTATTGGTGGCGGTTCTTTTAAGATGCCCCCAAAAGTCATAATAATTTGACTTTTGGGGCGCCTGTCTGAAAGCCGCCCCCAAATGGCATGATAATTGGGATTTTGGGGGCGGTTTTTTTAAAGTAGCCCCCAAAAGTTATGGGAATTTGGACTTGTGGGGGTGGTTGTGATAAAGTCGCCCTCAAAAGTCCAAATTTTTTTGAGCAGGGTTGACTCGAACACCCCCCGCTAAAGGTACTTTTTAAGCCAGATCCACCATAAGCAGTTCCAGTAGATCCATATTATTATGTTGATACATTTTATTACCTTGAAACACCACTAGCACCACCATTTTACTTTATTTATCTATTCCCACCCAACCGAGACTCATGTTTCAGGTTTAGAATCAGTCGTTCCTGGTTCGCCCTATTAAGGGATTTCCACCATTACACAAATGACTACCACTATAGATGCAATTACAAGGCCAATGTTATACCCGTAGCGGCACGTAGGAAACTCATCTGCATCAGGAAGGATAACATTATAGATATAAGTTTTATTAGGTGCCACCCTAGGGGAAGGAACTGCCACCAACTAGTTAGGTATGGTACCATCGATCCAAACCGATTGAATGCAATTACCCATAACACTCGGATTCGAGCTAGTAATTTTCCGAGCAAGGTTTGGAAGGCTCGCTCCTGTAAAGAAAGGATGGTGTGGGGAAGAGATGTGGGTATGGCGGAAGTGATTGAGCTTACCTTAATGGAATTAGTGGTGAAATTTGGCTATTAGTTAGTGAATAGGAAAGATATTGGCAAGTGGGTTGAGGAAAATTAGAGACCTATTATGGGATACATTATGGGATTTTTATTCTACTTAAATGGTGATATTGTTTAAAGTTTGAATCCTAGGAAGATACCTTGAAGACTTTATCTGGTTCCTAGATCTACATGAAACAAAGTCTAATGTTAAAAAGGTGGAGCCATAGATTTGATCCGGTTAAAGAAAAGGTTCAGTTTTTCTATATATGGGTTCATTTGTTGGGATTCCTATTGAGTTATGGAATCATGGGTCGTTTACAGCTTTTGGGAATGAACTAGGGCGGTTTATTCATGTGGATAATCGATTTCTTTATGGTGAAGACACGTGAATGGGTTTAGTGCTAGTTGAATAGACATACACCAAGGGTTGTTGGCTAAATTAGAGATCGAGTGGCGGGGGAAGTCTTTTGTTCAATAGTTGGATTACTAGGGTATACCATTTCAGTGTTCTTTATATAGGGGGGTGGGGCATTTGAAGAGCAATTGTAATAGGGATGATCCAATGATTAATTTGGCTCATAAGAGTGCTTCGAAAACCAGTGATAGGGGGTCTTCAAAAGTAGAAATGGCGTTGGAGTATAGTGGTAGAGAAATGAATTTGGACGCCCAACTTCTAGTAGGGGCACTTCCTTTAAAGCTGAATTAAGGAGTATTGGGTTAGTTAAAACTACTTTCTCCCCCTTTGTGTAATTCTTTGAATGAGATGGATTTAGGGATTATTAACAAAGGCTAGACATCTCTGGAATTGGGAAGTCCATCGGAAGTGGGATAGAGGGGATGTATGTTCTCAAGAAGGAAGGCTAGTAGAAAGCAAGGTATATGGGTCATCAAAGGTGGTACTTGCTAATAGTCCTTGTGCTTTCCCCAAAAAAACTCCTTTCTACTATGAATATTTGGGACCTTTAGTTATCTCATATTTTTATAGCCTAAAATGACACATCTTTGCCGGTGACAACTTTTACATGCTTTCGTCGCATGATGACACTTCATGAAAAGCCACTGTAAGTCACTGAAAAGACACCTTGATCAGAGGAGAAAAATATAGAGTTCTATAACTCTGTTTAACCTCTTCTATGGACCATTAGAGAGGTATCAAAACAAGGAAAAACTTTCCATAAGACACTAACCCTTGGAAATGCTTGGAAATACCTTAAAAATTGTTTTTTCTAACCACTCACGAGTTTGCCTAAGAAAACCCACGACTTTCACCTTTGCACTCGCGAGTTATCAGAAGGAAACCCGTGTGTCTATCCTGTAGAAGTAAAAAAATATTAATTTCTTGAAATTTGGGTAGTTTGGTTGCTTATGCATGTTACCAACCACTGTGCAAATTCATGGCCTTGGGAGAAATTTGGTTGGTTTTGGGAGCACCCCGAACATGGTAACATAGGGTACTCCCAAAAGACCGAACACATAGATCAACCACTTCACACAAATAGATCACAAATCAACACACTGATGTTTGTCACGTGGTTAAAACCCTCGAGAGAGAAACAGTCCACGGCCCCAACCAAATAGCTACTTGGAGCAATTTATTATGCAAAAGAAAGTAAGTTACACATGAGCTTCTCATAATCGATCAACTAGCCAAGGACCCTCCATGCTCTTTAAATAGAGATCATGGACCAATCGGGTGTTAAGCCACAGATCAATGGTAGGTATGATCTAAGAGAAGTTGAACCGTCGGATCACTTTATGTCTAGAACATATCATGACTGTCGAATTAGAATATTTACAAATGCATACTAATGCATACTAAAGAAACACACTTTACCTAACGGATATATTACAAAAGTTGATCTTAACTAACTCCTAAGTGTCTAAATATCCTAACATCCCCCCTGAAGAACAACTTGGGATATGATTGAAGGATTTACAAAGGTGACACTATTAGGAGAAGGAAGGAGACATTAGAGCCTATTCCCTCTTATTGACACATTCCTGAACTCCTAACATAGATCGAAGTTTAGAAAACTTCACTTCTCTAAGAGACTTGCTGAAGATGTCTGCAACTTGATCATCTGTAGGGAAATAGAGCATTTCAAGTGCACAATTTACAGCCTCAGCCCAATATTGAAGACTTAGTCCCTTAGTTTGGATCATACAATTAGCCATTTCGTTTAAAGTGTGGTTCTTTTGTTCAACTACACCATTTTGTCGTGGTGTATATGGAACCGTGTGTTGTTGTTGGATTCCTTGTTTAGTGCAGAAAGTAGTGAACTTTTTGTTAACATATTCTCCTCCATTGTCAGATCTTAACTTAATAATTTGATGACCAGATTGTTTTTCAACAAGGGCCTTGTAGGCCAAGAACATGTTAAATACTTCACTCTTAAGTTTTAGGAAGTAAACCCAAGTGCGTCTGGAGTAGTCATTGATGAAAGTTAAGAAATATTTGAAACCAGAAAAGGAAGCAGATGGAAGAGGACCACACAAGTCAATATGCACAAGCTCCAAGGGAACCGAGGCATGCCAAGAGGCACGTTTGTCAGAACTGTCTTGATGTTGTTTTCCGAGTACACAACCGGAACAAAAACCATCCTTGCAAGATACCATCGAAAGACCAATTACCATATTGTCTTTACATAGTTGTTGCAATGAGCGATAATTTAAGTGACCAAATTGCTCATGCCAAAGTTTGCTCAAGTTATCACTATGAGCAACAAAAACAGAAGGAAAAAGTGATGACCCAAAGTTGTTAAATTTGTACAGCCTGATAATATCATCAACAATTCTGGTAGCTAGGACATGTTGAGGATATTTAAAATCCTTGATTACAACTTGGTGAGGTATAAATGTTACAGTTTTACCTTCGCCAAAATGAGTGATTTGATAGACTGAAAACAAATTGCATGAAATTCATGGAACACATAGTACATCACTAAAATGACCATTTTCTATTGGAACTGTTCCAGATCCTACAACACTTAGAGAACTATCATCACCAACAAATATTTGTTTGGTGTTACATTCATGCATAGTAGAAAAGATGGCTTGATCCTTAGCCATATGATAAGATGCTCCAGAATCAATGAGCTATTCATTTGAAGTAGAAGAAGAAGATGCAGTATAAGAGTAACCAGAAGCACAAAGTGCATGTCCATGAGAGGTAGATTCTGAAGATGAATCTAGGCTGATGTGGTGCTTCTTCATTGCTGCTTCCAAAGCTGCCATCTTCTTAAAACACTTATATTCATTATGATTATCTTTCCCACAAAAATTGCAATGACGCTTAGTCTTATTTCTTTTTGGCTTGGATCCTTTGTCATTTTTTAAAGAAGGAGTTGACTGAGAGGGTTTGGGACCCTTGTTTGGCTTATTATTGAAAAAATTCTGTTTCTTGGGAGGCTTGGACTTTTCTTTTTGCTGGGACAATAAGGCTTTCCTAGATGTATCTGCATTGTTAATTATTCCAAGATGAATGAGCTTATCTTGCTCTCTAATTAAAGAATCACAAAATGATTCAAGACTAGGCTCTTGATAGCTAGCTGCAGTCAATGATTCTTTCATGGAGTAAAATGTAGATACAAAACAAAATATGCAGGTCCAAGTTTGGAAATAATATGATAAATACATTGTTTGTCTTCTTTCTTAATCTTGCATTTTTCACATAAGAGTTTAAGAGTTTTATACTTAGATAAATAGTCTTGAATGCATGAAAAATCACTTGGATTCAAATAAATCAACTCATTCTCAAGTTGATGACCTCGAATTTCATTGTGTTTACCAAACACAGATTCCAACTTTTCCCAAGCTTTATCATATTCATCAATTCCAGACATGTGGAATCGCAAATCAGTAGAGATTGACATCCGAATCGATCCACAAGCTTCATCACATCTATTTGCCCATTTTATTTTCTTATCATCATCAGTGTGTTCTGTTTCTTTCCTTGAGGTAATTCTGAAAAGTCCCCTACTTCGTAGAACATCCTCCATACGAGATTTCCATGAGAGATAGTTAGAACTGGTAAGTATAATATCACAAAGAGAGGCTATACTGTAAAATAATGGTTGAAGGAATAGAAACAAACTATCTGGATGCAAAGATCTTGAACAATTAGGCTGTTTAAAAAAAAACAGCACTGAAAACTGATTCTGGATGATGAAGTTATGCTTGATTAAAGAAAATGTTGAAGATGTTCCCAATAGTGACGTGGCAGATATTAACTTGACCAACTAAAAAAAAGAACCCCCTTCTTCCTAAGATGAACCTTTGATACTCACTTACAAGAAAGTTGCTTTTAAGTGAATTACTTTTGTAAAATAAGTGATATTCACTTTTACAATAATGTTACTTTAAATAGTGCGGCAATAAATTAAAGAGTTAAGTGACTCACTTTTTATTTTATTTTATTTAATTGAGATGCACTTTTACAATAAAGTAGCTTGAAAATAGAAATTGTATGCATTAAAAAGTAACTTAATAAGACTTGAACTCAAGACCTATTAAGGAATAAAACAACTTTGAACCAAGTGAGCTAAGTTTAAAAGGTACATAAAAGAAAAGAAAGAGGAAGGGGACTCTTTTCTTTTTTTTAATCTTTTCTCTCAGTCTCCATGCTTGCCTTTTTTTCCTACAAATCACAAGAAAAACCGAAAAACAAAAACAAAAAAAACTTTTCCACACTGTGGGGTTAGATCTTGGTTAGCTTTCCTGGAAAGCCTATGTTTCTAAGTTTTCTCGTTGTTTCTGATTCGTCGTGATCACACAAGGTGCATGACAAAGAGCATACATAGCCGAGAAGACAAAAAAAAAGCTTTCACTTTCTGTTTTTGATTCGCTGCGATCGTGCAAGGTGCACGGAAAAGAGCATACGTAGCCAGGGAAGGTAACTGTCCGAGACTAAAACAATAAATATCTAACAATAAAACTGATAAATGTGAGAGATTTAAAAAAAAATAAAGCAAATCCATCACTGTAAAATTATACCTTTAGATTTGCCAAAATGGGTGTTTCTGGATCAACCAGAAACGATTTTCGATGAAACAAAACTATTTCCCAATGGAAACGATGCTCCAGATGCAATGGAATAGCTCTCACAGGCCACAAATGCATAGAAACTCCAGAACCAGAAACCCTATCAAAGTTTTGGCAACACTGGTTCTAGATCTTGATCAAAACTAAAAGCGGTTCTTCATAAACGCTCTGATACCATGTTCGGGTACACAGGGTACTCCCAAAAGGCCGAACACCTAGAGAAACCACTTCACACAAATAGATCATAGATTAACACACCGATGTTTGTTATGTGGTTAAAACCCTTGAGAGGGAAACAATTCACGACCCCAGCCAAGTAGCTACTTAGAGAAATTTATTATGCAAAAGAAAGAAAGTTACAAATGAGCTTCTCATAATCGATCAACTAGCCAATGACCCTCCATGCTCTTTAAATAGAGATCATGGACCAATCGGGTGTTAAGCCACAGATCAATGGTAGGTATGATCTAAGAGAAGTTGAACCGTCGGATCACTTTATGTCTAGAACATATTGTGACCGTCGGATTAGAATATTTACAAATGCATATTAATGCATACTAAAGAAACACACTTTACCTAATGGATATATTACACAAGTTGATCTTAACTAACTCCTAAGTGTCTAAATATCCTAACATTATGGAGGCTTAAAAGTAGGGTTATTTGGCTTACACAAGATGACGAGAATACTAGTTTTTTTCATCGATGTGCAAAACATGGGAGGATCTCAAATTCTATTTGGGACATATTCACTTATAAACAAAGACTACTATTTAAGCAAAACCAATTAGAAGAAGATATGGTCAACCATTTCCAAAACATTTTCAAGGATAGGGGAGGTCTTTCAGTAGTCAAACAAATGAATGTCATTCAATGCTATCCAAGAATGTTCTGAAAGGAGAAAGGAAAATGTACTGCTAGCATTGTTTCCCTGGAGAACATAAAAAATATATTGTCTGGCTTTACAAATTGAAAATCCTAGGTCCAGACGAGTGGAATGTTGAGTTCTTTGTATAGATTTTTGAAATTTTGGTTTTTTAATTAATAGCTATTATGGATGAGTCAAGGATCCAAAGTAAAGTGTTTGGAGGTTTGAATGCCTCCTTTATTATGTTAATTCCTAAGAGCTTTAATCCAAGATATTTTAATGAATTTATTCCTATATCTTTGTGCACTTAGGTATGTAGATTTATATCTAAGGTGTTTGCAATTATAATCAAGCCTATGTTATCAAAGTTTATATCTAAAGAGAAATTTGATTTCTTAGAAAATCGTTAGATTTTGGATGATATTGGTGTGGCATAGGAGTGCCTTCACAATATTAAGAATAAAAATTGAAGGCCCTGGTTCTTAAACTTGATCTAGTTAAAGCTTATGACCGGTTTAGCTGGGACTTTCTAAGATTGGTTCTACTCCAAATTCGTCCCAGATGCTACAAACTAGATAATGGGTTGTGTTTCTTCAACAAATTTTGTAGTTCTTGTAAAGCATTAGACTAGGGGATTTCTCCCCTATTACGCACAGATGCACCAACCTTAGCTCGTCTAGAGAATAAGGAAGAGTTCAATGGAATAACAGAAAACTAAACAACTATAGCAATAACGATAACAAATGAAAGGAAATACTTTTAAGGTTTTGACATATATATCATTTAACTAGTGCAAGAAACAAAAAATAAACACACCTTTCTCCTGCAAGATGGGCCACTATAGCTGTCCTTAGAAGTGGTTCTCTAGTCATCTCCATGGACAGTTATCAAATGAGGGATGGATCCAAAGTGGGTACGAAGAAATATCAACGTACACCGTGGGAAATGGCATGGCAAGGGGAATAATGGTAGGAAAGTATGTGGTATATCTAAGAGAAAAATGGCACATCATAACCACAAGTGAATGAAAAGGTCACTTGGGAGATCCCTTCACAATGTATTTATAGTATGGTCCTAGGGTTTTTTGACCCAAGGTGATGACCCATGTTATTTTATTGTCCATAATATTTATCTGTGGTTTTTTAACCCTTTTCTTTTTAGGGTTTTTTTTTTCCATTTTTAGGGTTTTTTAACCCTTTTTGGGAGAGAATGAGGGTAAACCATAATAAATTCTCATCATCCCTTCATTTGTGGGAAGAAATAATGATGTTTTGGACCATTTTTTGTGGAAATACAATTGTGAAGGTCAAAAGTAAGGGAAATATGGTGGGAACATGATGTATGTATATGGGTTAGACCATGGAGAGCTAGGTGAACACTTTTTAGTGTTAACAGATTGCCCCCTGATGTGTGAGGGAAGGAGCTCATAATATGGCCAATGGACATCATAGGATCATGGAATAATGGTGACAACAATGGGGAGACTGGAGAGACCCGTGAAGAAGTGGACCTTCCTTGTTTGAACTATGGAGGGTTTTGATTTTTTATTATTGGTTCTTAAAAATGGACGAGTTACATATAATGTGTGACATGTATATGGATGAGGTGAGCATACCAATGCTCGTAACAATGTCAAAACAATAAATAACGGGATCAAGGCTCAAAACATGGGATCCGATCAACACATATACAAAGGATGATACATAATGGTGGCCTTAATGGGAGTTTGAATACAATGCTGATATGAAGAACTGATACATAGGAACAATGGTATTCTCATGGAATGCAATATCATTACAACTGATGCTCTGATGGACCTAGAAGTGTACATAACTAGAGGGACTCAATGACTGAGAGTCAGAATCTATGTGGTACAATATGTAACATCAAGTACTGGAGATACATGGAAGAATAATGCTGGGATCTTCCAAACACTATCGCCAACACAACCCATAAATCACAAGGGACATGAGACTGTATGGGTCCCATACGTATACTCACCAATGTGCTAGATTCCGGCGACAATCGAGGTCTTCCACCAAATAAT
Source organism: Pseudotsuga menziesii (assembly GCA_001517045.1). Lineage (NCBI taxonomy): Eukaryota > Viridiplantae > Streptophyta > Pinopsida > Pinales > Pinaceae > Pseudotsuga > Pseudotsuga menziesii. The sequence continues at coordinate 194,225 of LPNX010458866.1, read as the reverse complement.
GAACGGACCAATACCATGTATGAATCTCAACGATGCGATGATGTAGCTAAAGTTGAGCACATGAAACACAACCAACTTTAAAGGCACTAATGAATCCTTTCAAGTGGTCCAAGGAACTCATCAATGAGGTGGCTGAAACTAGGATACAAGGAACTCTGGGTCTATCCTTTGGAATAGATGTGTTGGCATCGACAGAGGGAGACCTGCAACTAATCAAGGGAATGATGTTTCCTTGATTAGAAGCTCGAGGGGGGTGACCAAATATGTGGAACAATCTGGGGATTGACACACTGAATGGGGGAACAGGGATAGGGGAGTATGGGGGACTCAAAATTCCTTTGTTTAGAGTATGACGACAGGGATGACCTGGTAGTAAACGAAACTCACTCATGGAAGATGGATCATAGCTGTAATACCAAGAAGATAACTGCAAATGGGAAATACTTAAGGAGGTAACTGGACTAGTGATATCCAGGGGATCCAAGGATGACTCATTGCAAAATACTCTAAAAAAAGGTGGCATAATGGGGGAAAGCTTCCATATGTGATATCATATGTGGTGGTTCCTAAAGACACTATTTGGGCCTTCTTCATAGTTTAAGGAGCACGAAGAATGAATAGAAGTAAGCTTGATATGACACAATCTTGTGGATTTTTAGTGAGCCCGAGAAAGTAAATTTTCGTTGGTGTTTTCATTTTTAGAGAGTTTGAAAACAAGAAGAAGACTCCAGTGTGGTCTCTTTTTTGTTAATAGTCTCCTAAGCCCGAAAAATGATAAAATTATACAAAAGAGAACTCTCCCAACCTTTGGGGAAGGGAGACTTCTTTACCATTGGTAGTCCAATCAGGACGGAAAATGTTAAACCTATACTGACTGGACATCCTTTGAAATACTTTTACGAGCATGAACGAAACCAAGTTTGCTCGGAAATATTTTCTTTATGAGAGGACTAGAAAAGAGCTTAAAGACAATCCATAATGAGATTTTTTTGTAAAGTATGGTCCCAATGTCCGAGAAAGCATAAAATGATACAAAGGGAAACGTTCCTAGCTAGAAGGTGCAAGGGTGGTCCTTTTCTTATAATAGTCTATGCGGTCCAAAAAAGGAAATAAACGAGGCCACATAGACGCCCTTTCAAATAATTTAACGAGCGTGAAAGGAAGCAAGTGTGTTCAACAATATTTTCATTCTTTTAGGAGTCAGAAAAGAGTTTAACAAAAACTCTGTATTGGTCAATCAAGCTAGGGGGAAGTGTTCGATATATGGAAAGAGGTTATGTTGTGAACATGGCTGAGAGGAATAAATGTAGAACACTACTAGGCCCCCCTTGCGAAACAATGGATGGCGAAAAAATATGGCCAACTGTGTAGTATGGATGGAGCAGATGGCTCGTGAACATGCCAATACATAAAATGGGTGATTCATGCGATGGTACGCAAATTGAGGTGGATTTTAAGAAATGGCCCAAAAATTCGATGGGAGAGATCGAGACACGAATCTTGTCAAAATATAGAGGACAAAAAACTGAACTCGATGGTGCGAAAGGTGTCTCAAACAGACACCAGATGACTCTGTGGCGCACAGAAGAAAAGCTCGACCAAACGGAGGCCTGTGGGTATGAATCTAGATCAACATACAAGGTGTTATTTTCATGGAGGCACACAAATTGAGGTGACTTCGAGAAATGGACTGAAGTAAGTAGGGAGGGAGGCAGTCTAGTAGGTCATTTCTTCACTCAAGAGCTTTTTCATAATGGTGGCATCTTCCTATCCTCATAGAGGATGATCCATGCGTGAACATGTACTCCCGAGGAGATACAGAGAGGCCTTGTTCTGCAGGACAGGTCTGGGACCTAATGGTATGTACACATTATGCTTTGTTGTTTCATTCATATATAGTGTGCTAGTATAGTGGTATCTAGATCATACGTTCAACATACTGTGTGCATGTGCAAATGTGGGACTGCACCCTCCAGTGGGATACCAGTGACGCAGGGGCAGGGTGGATGGGTTAGATCCACTCGCTCATAGGAAAAGGATATGACAGAGTGCTACAATGGACTCACTTTGATTGGACGTGGAGCAAATATTGGAGAGGGTCACCAACTCATGGTAAAAATGATGTAAAACAAAAAGGAAAAACTATGACACAAGGGTACTTAATGGTGAGTGACTTCAGGAATAAAACCTCCTGAGCTAGAGCCAATTGCATGGATTCTTCAAGAGGAGACTGTTAGAGTTAGTGAAGAGATATTCCCCTTTCTGAGACATCGATGTATGACATATGGGTCATACCACATGGAATCAAACTTCCCTTTTCCTAACTTATCATTGGATCGATCAGAGACAAGGACAGGGTCTCCCTCACTAAAGGTGCGAGGGTGGATGTGGGATTCAAAATGGGACTTCAACCGAGTCTAGGCTGCTTAGATCATCTGGAGAGTAGCACGATGGTCCTCATTGGTATGTTTGAGCATAAGTAGGGGTTATTTTAATGATGAAGGATCAGGTAGAAGTTCGTCAGCAAGGCAGGGTGACAGAATCTAGAATTCAATGGGAAGAACTGATTCCACACCATGGACCAAGTGAAATGGGGTAGAACCAGTGGCGATTTCAGTGATCTTTCCATCGTTGCAAAAGTGGTGCCAGGATAGATCAGGTGGATCTTCCATGATTAACGATGAGAAAGGACTACTAGAAGTAGAGATTGTGTAAATGGTGTTGCTTGCGTCTGAGGAAGAAGCCAGAGGGTGGATTTACTCAAGAACAGTAACGTCGGACTCACGAGAGTGTTTTCGAAGGTCACAAAGGGATGACCGATAATCAGGAAAGTCTGGGAAATGGTGAGAGTAATGACCATACAAGCCACAAACTGCACAAGAATGGTTGGTTCGCAATGACTTGTTCTTAACCATTGGTGGATCCAGGATGGTAACTACTGGAGCACCATCAGTCTCACATATAGGGTCCATGTGGGTGTAAAGGAGAGGAAACTTTGGATAGTTTTGTGTCACATGGCCTTCGACATCACACAAAGTGCAAGTAGGATCCAGACATGGTTTGGTCGTTGCTTTGGTGGCCTTGCCCCCAACCTTCTTTGGAGGAGGAGGGGTAGGAGTAGAGACAAGAGTAGTCTTCGATAGACGAGGAGGTGGGTGCAACAATGTCTCAATGGGTTGGACAGGAGTCAACACAACCCGGGGAGTCGGGGGTGGGGTGGGTGGATCAAGGTACCACACAGGGATTTCCAGTGTAAAATTTGGTAAGTTGAGAGTAGCCATGACAGGCTTTCTCACGATGCCAGATGGTGGAAACAGGAAGGGAATCGTGTGGATCGGGAATGAACCCCAATAATTCATTGATGAATGTGGTTGGGGTTGCAACTGAGGTTGTGATGTGGTCGAGATGGTACCGGATGTGATAGTGCAAAAATATGATACATCAGTCGGTGAAGGGGTAGGTGGTAAGGACAAAAGGGTGTCCATCATAGGAGTGTTGGAAAACAAGCTCGGGATAACAACAGATAAGGATGGAATAGACGTGTTGTTAATGGCAGTGTCAACAATATGAAGGATGTGTTTCGGTGTGGCCGACCCCTTCGGATCGTAGTACGTCAACTGGTCAACACTGACGATTTTCCTATCATGAGGGAACATCGAGAGTCGAAAGACAGTAGAGGCCACGACTCACATGGAATACATGTAGCTACATCCTAGGAGGAGGTTGTAATCTAGTTGGGCATTGAAAACCTCAATGTCAATGAAAACCATTTTGCCATCTAACTCAACAGGAATGTTCATGAGTATCCCTTGGGGCTGAGTAGAGAGGCCACCATAGGCACAAAGAGTGGTGGTGGAAGGTTGAAGGGTAGGAGATCCGAGTTTCTGCCAAATGAAGGTTGATATGACACAGGTGGATGCCCCCTCATCAATTATGCATTGATGTATGACCAAATTATGAATTGTGTCCGGAACTTGGAATGCGATGGTTGACGGCTTCCTAGGTTCTCCTTGATTCAGGTTGAAGGTGATCAACCTAGAATAAGAGGGATCAACAACATTTAGCATGAACAACAATGCTTTATGCTATGATGGATAATTTTTAAGCACTTCAAGAGCAGACATGGCTGTAGGAGATTGGGCCAAGTCATCAACTATACTATAGTTGAGGGAAGCTCTGGAAGTAGCGTTGTTTGCGACATGATGCATAGGAAATCGTGGAACTTTGGCTTCCCCATAAGTGGGGGGTCTTCGTAAGTGCAGAGACATGTCAAAAGTCGTAGAGGTAGACACCGTTGAAGGGTCAACGGTTTCTACGGTGGAGCCATACTGGTTTCATTGAGTAGGGAGGTTGACTTTCGATGATAACGTCATAAGGTAATGGACACCAACCTCAAGGGGTTGGGCCGGAGCAGTGGTTCCAGGAGTTTATGGGGCCAAGGGTTGGGTTGCAACCATTCCTTCATGTGGTAGGGGGAATTGAAGCACCATAGGCAGAGGTCCTGGTGGTGTTGGGTTTGGTGGAGCCAGAGAAACAACATTGGGATCACATTGACTATCGTTTTGGATTAGTTGTTGGATGTGAGCCATGTGAGGACACTGATGAGTGTAATGGTAATATGTTACATATAACACATAGATGGTTAGTCTGTAACTGTGGTTTCTTCCCACATTGAGCGGGTCACTGGGGATTCTATGCAGGAGGTTCAACGTCATTTTTATTTGGAGGGTTGTCCTACTAGCCACCTCCTTGGGGTTGGTTGTTTCCTCGATTCCTACCTCTCTTGTTCTTTCCCTGCCCATGTTGGTTATTGGGGTGGGTTGGTTAGGGATGTTATGTTGTGTGTAGACATGTCCCATAGAAATAGGAGGAGTCGGGGCTGGATCCGAATTCGGTTGCATAGGTAGTGCACAATAGATTGGAGGAGGTGGAGGGGTTGCAAATATGACCATGTTTCCAGAGCACGAGTGTGTCGAACAATTCAGTCCATGAATGCAGGGAGTTAGTATGAAAGTAGCTCCGAATTGAGCCATCACACATGAGTACTCGGGGGCATAACTTGGTTGAGAAAAACTATGGGTGTTACCAGGATGGGGTGGAATCATGGGAGAGGCCGGGTAAAACTGAGGGTGCTGGGTAATAGAGCCGATAACTCCATCAGAAGTGTGAGATGCCCCTGGTGTATCTCAGTGTGACATGCTGACTCGAGGAGCATCGAGTATGATGGTATAAAAATAGCCCTATTGGGCTTATATCAAATCAAACTGCTGAGCCTTAAGGATGGATTCTTCTTCGGTTTGCGATCGCTCAGATTGGATGTCCTTGGATATGGGGGGGAGTAAAGTTTTGAGGAACCAATCGAGGAAGATCCTATCTTCTAAATAGATCTTACACAAGCTACGATGATGACACCAATCATGGATATGATCCGTGATACGGGTATCTGTGTTTTGGCGACAGGATAGTAGGATCTCCACTCCCTTGTCATAATGGACGGATAACTGGAAGTAATACAGGAAAATCAAAGCGAGCAAGGAGAAGTCAGGGTAAGTAGCATGAGGCAATTCGATATACCACTTGGCTACAACACCCATAAGTGTGCGCTGGAACAACCTCATTCGAATGAAGTCATCCACAATGTTGTTATATGAACAACATAGGTGGAATGACATGATGTGATTTTGAGGGTACTCTCCCGCCTTTCCCTCAAACTTAGTGATGTTTGAGGGAAGGTTGGTAGGCATAGGAGGCCATTGTGGGTGGTGATGAATGGGGTCATTAGTTAACCATGCCAAATATGGAAGGTTGAGACTAGCCATAAAATGTAAGCTAGAGTAGAGGTTGGCTCGGGAAGGACCAGCAAGGGTGTCAGTTGTTGCAGGAACGTAGTTTCCATGCATAAATAGGGGTGGATGATGTTGACTTTTGACAGCAGGAAAAGTCACTGGTATGGAAGGAATGGTCAGAATCGACATGGAAGGGCCACTTCCCCCAGGTATAAAAGGTGGAATGGTAGTGACAACAGTGGCTCGAATGGAACCACCACTAGTGGGTAGTGAACCAGCAACAATGTGTGTAGTGAAAATGGGCCCACTAGGACCAGGGCCTATAGGATCAGTGGAAGGGATACCTATGATGATAGGTGGAATGGATGTGAGCCCATTACTAAAAATCCCCCCTTGAAAGGGATCAGGATGTACACTAGCCATGGAGATAGATGGAGCAGTGAACAAGGTGAGCTCGGACTGATAGCAATTCGAATCAGATTTAGAGGCCATGTGTGGCTCTGAAGGTGGTGAGTGACGTCGAAGATGGTTCCGATGATGTCGGTTCAAAGAAATGAACTGGGGGGTGTGTCCCTGATCCTTTGTGAGTAGCGTGGTGGAGCTATGGACTATATGGAGTGTTGTGTAATGAATAAAAACTCAAGAGGATCAATCACAGGCTCAAAAACCCAACTACAACCGAGTGTGTAGAAGGAGAGGATATGAAATGGTAGCTCATAGGACAAAAACAATATATAAAACCAAAATGTGACAATGGGTCACATAAAGGAGAGTCTACAACAAAGTGCCTAGAAATCCAACAAGAAGCATTCCCTATCGAATAAAAATGACTCACTAACATATGGGGTATGAGTACAAGCAAGCTCAAAACTACAAGCTGGAAGCCCCTCACAAATCGAATCCTGAACAAGGTGATGAAATCCTAGTCATACAATATGAAATGAAAGAAAAATATAGGCTAAGAGAATCCCACTGCCGAGAAGGACCTCTGGGTAAAATATCCCTAGAAGAATGGCCACCAGGATACCTCATTCATGACACGTCCGTTTGGTTTACTGACGCTCAATTCATTTGGCCCCCGACCCCTGGGTGGGTGAAACGAGGAGAACTGCGAAGGTTTAGCATTCAGTGTAAGATGGAGTGCGGTATTTCAACCTGAATTTTGGATTCCCTTCGTTTGTGGCTTATTCCTGCTAAGAAGGGGGCCTCTCGACAAACTGGCTATGATCGTGTCAACAAATACAAGAGGATTTTGGTTCCCTAATGGAAACAACTATGTCTCAATATGTGTGTGAAAGAGGGGTGCGGTTTGGATGCCTATCCCAAAAGTCCTAACTTAGCTACAATATTGTTTTTCCCTCAAGAGAGGTCACAATTTTGGTTGTATTAAGTTATTTTTAAGGCTTGCTCGGGGTCATGAATCGAGCTTTTAACTTTTGTGGTGTGAAATGTGTGCAACTGATGTGTATGCCAAACCCAACAATCCACAGTGAAGATGTTCCAATCTCACTGTTAGGATGCAAATATAATGCAGTAATGAACAGTAAATATGCTGCAAAATAAAATATTATTCCAGAAATAAAATGTACTTGAAACAAATGAGCTGTCAAAAGGAACTAATCAAACACAGGAAGCATGAATGGGGTCTCAACCACGAAGCTCAACTAGAATGACTCATAAAACAAGTAAGTGGGATATCAAAACATACCAAGGGTCTGTAAAAATATCTGATTTGGACAGAAAATAGGTCGAAAAAGGGTTTGGGACACACAGGGGGTCTGAAACAGGAATCTAAGGCACAAAAAAATAGACTGAAAACTGCAGGTCGCACCTGTTGGAGGAATAGGCACGATCTGGGTCACACATAATAGAGGAACAATCATGATATGAACAGAAAAATAGTCGACAAACTCAGGTCGTGCAAAATAGAGGGTTAAGTGCGTCTAGGTCACTCGAAACCGAGTCGCAGTAGAGGCTAGGGTCGCTCCAGAAGTTGTGATAGGAGCGATCTGGGGTTTTAAACCAGGTCGCTCTTATCGGGGCTAAAGGCATGACGTAGGTCGTACTTATCGAGAAGAAAGCAACGACTGGGTTGCGAATTTTGGTCGTATAAGAGCGACTTAGGCTCGAACATAATTTTTTTTGAAAAACAGAGTCGATTAAGGCTGGGGGGTTAGACACTGAAATAATAATGGTTTGGATCAACCACGAGGGGGTCAGATATATGACGGCTAAGGGAAGAAAATAAGGACAAACCAATAGAAAACCTGTAAAAACAAATATCTGTATGCATTGAACAAGTGGAGTCACAAAAACTGTAATGGGGATTTCTCCCCTATTACGTGTAGATGCACTAACCTTAGCTCATCCAGAGCATAAGGAATAATTCAATGGAATAACAAAAAACTAAAAAACTATAGAAACACCGATGAAAAATGAGAGGAAATATTTTTAAGGTTTTAACATATATATCAACTAACTATTGCAAGAAACAAAAAATAAACACACCGTTCTCCTACAAGATGGGCCACCGTAGCCGTCCTTGGAAGTGGTTCTGCAGCTCCACGAGTTGGTTCTCCAGTCTTCTCCTCGGGAAGTTGTCAAATAGGGGATGGATCCAAAGTGGGTATGGAGAAATCTTGTCACGTCCCCATACCCTAATTACCATGCAGAATTAATTTTTTTCTTAAAGATCCGTATTTCCTCTTTTGAAACACAGGGCATCGTCATGAAAACACCCTTGAACATTCATACCTAGTCTTAAGAACCGCTGTAACAGTGTTTCAACCCCTGGACAAATCCATTTTGTGACCGAAAATGCCTCTTCCACACTAAACCTCTTCTTTTCGCTTTCTGCCTTCCGCACTCCCCTTTCTGCCTTCCACTGTGGAATCGAGAATTAGGTACTGGGTGTGCGACTGAATTATTCAAACCATGTTCCACCCTCCACCTTCTGCCCTTTTTCCTTCCACCTTCGGAACTCAATATTCAGAACAAAAATTTTGATGGAATTATTTAATCGACCTTTTGCCTTTCACCATCAGAACTCGAAACTCAAAAAAACAAATTTCGACCGAATCGTTTAATCGGCCTTCTGCCTTCTGCCTTCTGCCATCAAAACTTGAAAGTTGGGAACATAACGTTTCATGGAATACTTTATCCATGATTTTTCCTTCCGTAATCTGCTCTTCCGCCCTCTAGTGTGGAATTCAGGAATGAAAAGACCAACTTTTGACCTAAACCTTTTTCCTCTTTTCTGCCTCCCACCTCCCGCCTTCTGCCTTCCACAGGCGGATTCTGGGGTGCAAAAAACACACCTCTTCCTTGGAATTTTTGGCTCTTTCTCTACTTTCTCCTTCCACCTTCTGTAGGTGGATCCCGGAGTGCAAAAACCAACATTCTGCCTTGTCTTTTCTCCTGTTTCCACCTTCCACCTTCCGCCTTCTGTAGGCGGATCCAAGAGTGTGGAAAACACACTTTCTACTTTGTTTCAACTTCTCTTTTCTGCCTCATGCCTTTCTCCTTCCGCAGGTGGATTCCAGGTGTGGAAACACTTAAGTCAGATGCCATATGACTTCTGGAACAAGGCTTCTAGCCTCAATGATCATAAGCAAGTACATTGAAACATACAAGGCATGTAAAGATGCAAATGCATAAATATTTAACAACAGTAGCTCTATTGAACTTATTAGCAAGCATTCATCATATCCATAAGCATTCTACATAACCAATATATTCATTCATAAGAAAATGCATTGCATAAACATGAACAATAGAGAATACTTATCTTGGAGATGAAGTTGTCCCGCAACTAGCTATGTCACTACAACGTTCCACCCAACCATAGACCAGTTGTGGTCATTAATCTCTCAAAAAAACTACCACCCTCGAGTTGTGCATGAATTCCACAAGGAACTAGGGAACAACAGACTCACACATAACCAAATCACATTAAATGTAGTCAAGCCAACCTAAAGTTGGGTTTATCAGACTACCCAACCAAGCCAACACATAGTTGGGTTTATCAGGATGCAGGTAACAAAGCCAAAACACTGCTGGGATTATCAGGCCACTTAGCCAAGCTAAGAGATAGTTGGGTTTATCAGACTACACAGTTAAGCCAACAAATATAATAAGGATCAGCTAAGTCAACAAATGGGTTTATCAGGCACCCAGCCAAGTCATCTCATTGTTGGGTTTCACAAGCTATTCAACTAAGCCAGCTAGTTGGGTTTATCAGGATGTCCAACCAAGGATTACACACATGGCCAAAATGCAGAACAGGGCACAACCAAGCCAATAGATGGGTTTCACAGGATACTCAGCCAAGCCATCTCATTGCTAGGTTTCACAGGCTATTTAGCCAAGCTATATAGTTGGGTTTTTCAGGATGCTAAGTCAGTGGAAAGGTAGAATGGCTAAGCTAGTGGCTAACTCAAGAGCTAGGGACACCTCCACAATATCTATATGGACTAGCATCCACATTACTTGCACCCCAACACAAGGAAGCATCCCCTTCTCTGCTACATAGTCCCTCAGGCTATGCCTTCCCTTTCAGTGCTCTTCAGGGCATGCGGTGAATATTCACCAGCCACTCTTATCCTTTCATGAAGTTCTCCTCTGCACTAGGTTTATCAAGCCCATTCCTCTTCTCTTCCACTCCTAAGCCTTGCATACCGTTTGGATCCAAACCAGGGTGCAAATCACAACAAACCACAGGGAAACAAAAAAACACAGGCTCCACACTATAACACAGAGAAAAACAGGGTCTCCTACCAATCTGTGGTTCAGGATAACATTGCAACACCACAACCATCTTCTTGAAAAAGGAAAATACTTGCATAACAACCAGTTTCATGGCTTAAGAGAGTGAGCAAATGTGTTACCGTTTAGAATATCTCTGCCAAATAAAAACACAACTGCAGGATCGAGAATGAACAACGTGAAGAGAGTGAAAGATCGTGAATATTAGAATGAATCTCCCACAACCACATGATGGAAGATTAATCCCCTGAAACATTCAACATGACCCATGAGAAATTGGACTGAGCACACATTCCAGGGTTTACTTGCTTCAGAAGCAAGAATACATGTTCTGCAGACTACAAGCCTGCTCAGTCATGAAATTGAGTGCCATGCCTTGCTCTTCCCAAGGCATTAACTGCCTCATTCAATTTCTGGAAGAAATGAATGATTGAGGACAGAGGACAAAAGGGTAGCTAAGGGTTATGGGTTTCCCCATTGACATCTGGTCTCACATTATGGCTCAGGAGTTTGACTAACTCCCTTCCCTATCCCTTATGAAATCATGCCCCATCTCTTTCACGTTGCAGTGCATAGCTAGTTGGTGTATTTTATTAAATTGTATATTTACATGGTGTCCAAAATATACTGTGCATGACCAACACAAGAACCCTAGGTATCATCCTTGATCACCTATACACAAAAAACAAAATCAATGGCAGGGCCTTGGCCTTGAGCTCCTTACCATGATTTAAATACAATATACACATCATGTACAATTTCAATACCATGGGGTCGAAACTGGGGTTTTACATTTCCCTCTCCCTTCATTTGCACTGTCCTCAGTGCTTTATAAAATTGAACAAAATTGGATGTGACAATCACATGGCATCCTCCAGCTCCCACGTAGCCTCATCAGGAGCGTAGTGCTTCCATTGCACCTTTACCTATCTAATGGCTTGATTTCGGAGCACTGTGACCTTCCTATCGATGATGTGTAATGGTTGGGTTTGGAACTCTCCCTTGGGTTCCACCCAAATCGCATCCCAATTTACCACATGGTAAGGATCATGTACATATTTCTTAAGCAAATAAACATGAAAAACATTATGAGCTCTAGTGCTAGCAGGAAATGAAAGTCTATACGCAGCTGGCCCTATTCTTTCAAGCACTTCAAAGGACCCACAATATCTAGGTGACAGCTTCACACAACTTCCAAGCTTCAAGGAACTCTTCCTTGTCCTCACTCTGAGGTAAACATGATCCCCAACACTGAACTCTCTGTGCACTCTATGATTTCCTGCATATATTTTCTATCTATCTTGGGCTTCTTTCAGATTCTTCTTGATCTTTGCAACCTATTGCTCCATTTCCTTGAGCAATTTTGGACCAAGCACAAACCTGTTCACCGAATTGTCCCAAGTCACTGGTGTCCTACACCTTCTTCCATACAAGGCTTCATATGGACTCATTCCCAAAGATGCTTGCTGTCCATTATTATAAGAAAACTCTACCAAGTGTAAATAATCTTCCCACTTGGATGGTTTTTCTATCACATACATGTGAAGCATGTCTTCAAGCACCTGATTTACTCTTTCTGTCTATCCACCAGTGTGAGGATGGTAGGCAGTGCTGAAGTTCAAATTTGTCCCCAAATATGCAAACAACCCCTTCCAAAACTTGGAAGTAAACTTCAGATCCCTATCAAAAATTATTTCCTTAGGCAATCCATGCAATTTGAAAATCTCCTTCATGAATATTTTTGCAATGGCATCAGTCTTATATGTGGACTTAACCGATATAAAATGTGATTCCTTTGTCAACTTGTCCACCACAACCATGATGGAATCATGTTTCCTCCAAGTCAATGGCAATCCTATAATGAAATATAGGGAAATAACTTCCTGTTTCCATTCTGGAACTAGCAAAGGCTGCAACAAACCTACTAGGTGTTGATGTTCAACCTTTACTTGCCGACATTTCAAGCATTTAGCAATATAATCAGCAATGTCCTTTTTCATTACTAACCAAAAATACTACTTTCTGGTTGTAGCAATTATCTTCTGATATCCTAGGTGACTAGAATATGGAGCTTGATGGATTTCATACATAATAACCCCTCCTCAAATCTGCTACACTGGGAATATAAATTATGTTCTTATAAGTAAGAAGTCCATCTTCTTCCAATTTATATCCCTCATACTTCTTTCTAGGACTTTGCTGCTGCAACTTTTCCTTTATCTACACATACAATTCATCTTCAGCAGCATGATTAACAATCTGATGTCTCAAAAGTGATTGGAAAATACTAAGAGATGCCACATGCATTTCATGCACCTTCCTGTCGAGTGCATCAACAAATTTATTTTCTTTTCCTTTTATGTGTTTGATTTCAAAATCAAACTCACACAAAAACTCTAGCCATCTAGCTTGCCTAGCATTTAGAGTTGGCTGATCAGACAAATATTTAAGACCACAGTGGTCTGTCCTTAGCTAAAATTTTATGCCCATTAAGTAATGCCTCCACATATTGAGAGCATGTACTATGGCTGCAAGTTCTAAATCATGAGTAGCATAGTTCTTTTCATGATCCTTCAACTTTCTTGACTCATAACATACCACATGGTCGTCTTGCATAAGAACTCCTCCCAGTCCTTGATTACATGCATCAATAGACACCACAAATTCTTTTTCTGTAATGTCCCAAATTTTTCATTGGGTCACAATCGTCAAACCACATTTTCCATATTCATGAAAGTTGTCAAATGGATGCTAAAAGTCAAATAATTGCCAAGGAGGAAAATCACTAGTTTCCTAGGTTGGGGGTGGAAGCTTTGAGATTTGGAATAAGGGAGATAATAAATGATGTTTAGACATTATAAGAGGATAAATATTTAATAATGTAGCTTATTAAATAAATACAAGAGAAAATTGAAATTGCTATGGAGAATGGAGACACATGGAGACTATGGGGCCCACTCAAGCTAGAATTCCTATGTTAAATGGCATCCTCCTCTTGTAATTTTGAATCTATGGGAAGCCTAATGTTTTGGGATGGATTATGAGGTTAATTTAATTGTCCATATACTTCATAGGCTTAATTTGGGATGAATTGTAACTTACATGGGAGAGGAAGAGCCAAATGGGAGTTTCATGGACACTTGGTTAGATTCCCTTTACATTTATGACATATATGGCACCAATGATGGAGATTCGATGACAGTTATGACACAAGTCAGATATGAAAGCTGAAATACTGAAATATTTACATTTTAGGACTGAATAAAGCATCTTATAGGTCGAACTTGGGAGTTGGAGAATGCCAAGAAGCTCCTACTCAAATTTGGGAGAAGAGGGAAGGTGAAGAGAGAGGCCACATGGCATAGCATGAGAAGCCACACCAATTCAACTTGGATTTGGTTTATGGATGGATTTGGAACCTTAGAATACCAATAATTTTTATAAAATATAGGCATCATCCATGATAAGAAGCTTTTTGATCATTTGATGAAATTTGGTTTGTGAAGAGAGAGCTAGTGGATGCCTAGTTCCTTGCATTAACCAATTTCGAGGGTGAAAGATTCCCATCCTAATTGGTGATTTGGAGAGGCCACTAAGGTATTTAAAGGAGATTAAATGGATCCATAATTTATATGTTCAAGATACAGGAAGCTCATGGACATCTCAATATCAGCTTGTTCTTCCATTCATCTCAAGTTTTCTCACCATATTTCAGCGCTATGGAGTGAGGTGCACTTGGTGAGCTATTCATCTCTTTGAGGGAGCTTCTCTTGCTCCAGTATTTTGTATTATGATGTAAATTATCTGTATTTCAATTTCATAAATCTGTTATGTCGAAATGCCAATATATCTCATGTATTATTTTCTAATATTGAAGAAACCGTGCCATTTCCCCAATACCTTGTTGTAAACTCTTGCAATATTGATGGAATTGAATAAATGTGTGCACCATTGATTATTTATGAATGAATTAAATGTCATAAATTTATACTATGGGTTTCATGTTTAGTAACTGAGAATATGTGGCCATTGGGTCGAATTTCATATCATTTGGACCAAACTACATCTCATTTCCCCAAGGGTCCAAAACTAGTTTTTTATATCTGATTGAAGGAAGTGATAAAAGCCATGGGATTTCGATTGGTTATACATATGAGTATATTATAATTTATTATATAAATCCCCTTCTTCAATTTTATAATTTGAGTGAGTTTCTGTAAATTTGGGAAGGCATTTCGGCAATTACCTGGGAGGGATTTGAGCCCTAAAATTTCTAGTTAAAGCATCTATCTTATTCAGAATTTGATATAGAATTTAAGAAGTAATTGGAAGGCCATAATACACCCCTAAACATTATAATTAATTTATTATATCACTCATACACCTTCTGTTACAATTAGAGAGCACTTGGAGCTATTTGGAGTCATCTACCATTGGGGGTTGGAACCTCAAAATTACTAGTAAATTCATGGAGCTCCCTTGAATACCTATTGGACCCAAAAACCACATATTATGCTTCAAATATACTTGAATTAATTTCCTATATAAAATCCAAGTATCATACCCACCATTAGTGAAAGTTGTACAATGTTGTGAAGAGATTTGTTCCAGGACCCAGGGGGATTTCCACCTCCCAAATTGACTAGTCTTGTCCCGAAACTTCTTCCCTTGAAAATTGCAGAAAATGGTTGGGTATATCAGTTGATTATATTTCTTATATATGTGCTAATATTTACCATCACCAATCAGGACCTTCCTCACCAATTTTGAAAGCAATTGGAGGAATTTTGGAATCAATTGTATCCATATAACTAGAGTTGTAAGAAGATGAATTTGAATACATTGTGAAAGAATTGAAGAATTGGTAATTTTGATAAAATTTACAAAAATAAGACATTAAAATAATATCCGAGCATGGTATTGGAACCTATTGAAGTTATGGATAGTATAGATGAATTGAATAAAGTCATTAAGCCATGTGGTGATGATATGACCAGGCAGGTTAAGCAAGCATTCGAATTGATGGATAGCCAATTTATGGGTAGTATAAGTTTCCATCATGAAGAGACACATAATACCATTTATTTTGAAGACATTAATGATTGGTTGAAGGAATTTATGAAAAATAATTCAAAGAAAAACTCACAAGGAATAATCATCAATGCGCAAGTAGGGAGGAGACTAAGGAGCTACAAATTTCTGTGGGTGGTGAAGAAGAAAAAGCATTACATCAAGAGGATTGAAAATCACTCCCAAATAAATTTGAAAAATATGAGGAAAGATCACATGAGAAGGAAGAAGAGTACCTTGAAACTATTGAATATCATTCTGAAACAAATTCTACTATGGATATGGACCAAAGGGCATCTACGGATGGATGTTTGAACTATGAAGGAGTACCTAATGATGGGTGATCACAAATCTATGTTGGTGAAATAGAGATCAGATATGAAAATGTTGCTGCAATACAAATTTCTCATGACAATAAATATGAAGACCTCGTAGCAACAAATGAAGAACCAAGATCAACTTCCCCATCACCGCTTGAGCTTCAAGGAGTTGAACAAATCCAGAATGAAGAAGAAGAGGAGGTTCACTCCCATGAACCATCCTTCATTGAAGGATCCTTGAAGATGAGTGAAATGTATATCCAAGAATACCTTAAGATAATCAATGACACTCAAGCATTAGTGTCAAATTATTGTTGGAGAGCTACTTCATTGGAGGAAACATCCTTCCTTGAAGACATGGAGAAGATTCAAAGAGCAATAAGCCACATCAAAGGTAATTTCATGTCTTTGATTTTTGATAGAAACCATTTGTTTGAGCTTAATTAATTTTTACATGATGCATACTTGAAGAATAATGAGGATAATCTTAAGCTCACAATTCAAAATGAGCAACTTCGTGAAAAGTTGCAAGAGCGGCTTGTTTTCCCTGCAATGTTTCAGATTGTCAAATGGTAGATTGTTTGGAGGATTATAATGACATGGAGGATCATGAGAAATGTGGAAATTTGAATGTGATTGATGTTTTTGAAGATGAACTTGAAGAGATCCAAACACTCGATGTGGTGGAAGAGGAACTTGAATTGTCTCTTGATGAAGGTTATTCAATTTTTAAAGAAGAGCATGATTCCTCCACATTGGAACCAATATATGACAAAGGTTTCACCATTTTGAAGGAGCTGCATTATACTACCCATATGGATCCTTACCATGATGAAAATTCTGCACTTTTTGATCATTTGGGTGAGTTAGTTCATTCTCCTACATCCTACAACTCCATGTTTTGCAACATTAGTCTCAATGAAGTATGGGTGAAAGGGTTCTTTTTTATGGTGCCACACGAGGAGTATGGAACTCCTATATTTACTTTTTATGATGACATGGTTGGAGAAACTCTTATTCACATTTTCATCAAAATCCTTTGTTACTTTATGATGATTCACATCTACATGGATGCACCTATGATATGCATTTGAGTCACTTGAAGACTCATGGTTTTTCTTGCTCAACACTTGGTTCATTTGATGTTGGAGGAACTTCATTTGACACTTGGGTGAAGAGGGATATGATTGAGGAACATTATTATTGGCAGAAACATCCTTTGTTATTTCATGATGATATACATATTCATGGGTTTATTGATGAGACTTCTTTGAGCCACTTAAGTCTTCATGTTTTATTTGCTTCTTATTTGGTTCATATTTTGGTGGAGGTTCTTCACTCACTTCTTGGATGAAAGAACAAATGGCTGATTATTATTTTGATGCATATTACATTCTTTGGGAGCAGAATTATAGGACATGGGATCCTCACCTATGTCATTGGAGCATATTTGATTGGTCATTTGAATCTTGTATGCACTTGGCAAATGGTGGTCTACTTACTTGGAGGTATAAGCACTTTCATGATTTTTTGATGAGGCACTTCCTTGATGTACATTTTTATTATGTTATTATGTACATTGATGATATATATTATGTACTCATGATGTTTGGAAGAATACATACAAGAAAAATGGGATTCTAGAGTTCTCTTTCCCAATGGTATGAGTTGGAGAACACTCTTAATTGTTGGAGTGCAATGCAAGCAATGGGACCCCGGGATAGTTTTTAGGTGACGATAAATTGGATCAAGGATATCCAACATTCCATTCATGGAATGCGAGAGAGGATTCAAACTGTAAACTAATCCCACCAAAATCTATTGAAGGATTAAGATCCAAAAACCTAGGGATAGGGTTAAAAAGGGATTTTTTCTCCCCTAAAGTGGTGTACAAAGCAAAATTTTGGAATTTTTGCTCCCCAAAAGGCATGGGAGGAGTGGAATTGATGTAATTTTCACTCCTAAGGAAATTAGCAGGGAGAAAAAATATCAGAAGGAGGTAATTTAAGGGGTTTGGTATGTAGGATTTCGAGCCCGAATGAATTGTATTTGCTTCCAAGTGTAACTAGGGAGAAGACTAACATTACGATGAAGGGACCTAACAATTTCTAGGAGGTACAAACATTATTTTTCTCATGGTGATATGACATGAAGACCCTCAATGTTACGTGGTGACCAAGTGTGACACTTAAGGACACCAATGGAAAAGTGCGACACTTAAGATGATAGTTGGATGTAACTTGTGACACTTAATGACGACACACAAGTGTGGCAATTTGGGGTGTAACATATGCCCCCCTAAAGTGTGATGTCAGAAGGAATCTAATGTTAGAAACACTTTACCAAAAATAAGTCTGCAGGGATATCTGAAAGAAGATAAGAGAAGAGATGCAAGAAAACATCAAACAATATGTCCAACAACCCCAAGGTGGGCATACCCATGCTTGAACAAATGAATCAAAACATGGTTGTCAACCAATACATTGCAAATCCATGATAGTACTCACCAAGGATATGGCCATCGACATATAACATGGATCCATACCTGAATGACCGAACAAAACTATGGC
The DNA here is from genome assembly GCA_001517045.1 of Pseudotsuga menziesii. NCBI lineage: Eukaryota > Viridiplantae > Streptophyta > Pinopsida > Pinales > Pinaceae > Pseudotsuga > Pseudotsuga menziesii. The sequence continues at coordinate 175,715 of LPNX010458866.1, read as the reverse complement.
TACGAGAACACATAGTAGATCCATGATGAGATAATAACACAACCATGACCAATACAAAGTGATATGTGTGACAACACATCAATGAGGTTACCAACATAATGTCCATGTGGTAACCTTATAAAAAAATCACCATCGTAACCTAGGTATGATAAATAGATATCAAGACAACCCAAGGTATTCTACCCAATCCCGAATACATATGAATCTAACCATGTGAATATAGGGAGTTGAAGTCAGACATGGTAGAAACCACTTGATTACTATTCAATGATGTAAACCTTTAACAAGTGAGATGGAGATCACCATTGAAGACGGTGATTCTCAAGATATCATAGTACATTTTGATGAATGTGAATGGATGAGTTGACATCGGACATTCATGGAATCATTCGATCAGAGGCTAATGATAAAACCTACAGTCAAACATGAGGAAACATGCCATTGAGGCATGTAGGTACCAAGGTTCTAAGTTTTTTTCTAAGCCCAACTCCTGGATGATGTGTTGATGTCGACAAGAATAGACTTGTCGAGGGAGCGGCATGATGAATCCCATATCATCGACATGAAATCGATACAAGAAAGTGATGTGAAATGATGGATCAAGTGAGTGTAGAATGACACAAAAGACATAAAGGCTAATGACATTGTAGAGGTTGAATTAGGTAGACTTCCCTTTGAACATCGAGAAACATGACAACAACTAACTTGGAAACATTCAATCAAAGAGGAAGATACTAAGACATATTGCAACAATGAATTAGGAATTCTTCATATGACTTGAAAGTGCGGGATGAATCATAGACTTGACATGACTCAGAGACACACAAATTACCAAATTGTATGATGGGACACAAATAGGTGCCATGTTCAAAGGTGACACAAGATGCCATAAATATTTTTAGGATAGACTTGGCTTATTTCTACCTAACCCCCATCATGATTGATAAGTACCTCTTTGTTTTTTAATGAGATTGAGGAGTATAACATATACTTTGTATACCTCATCTTTCAGATGAGTCCAATCTCACATGTTTTATGAACCTGAGAAAGGAGGGGTTCGATCCCATAAGGGTCCTTCAATATTTGATTTTATGAGTCCAAGGAAGGTAAACTTGGTGATGTTTCACATTTAGAGAGTCTGAAAGGGAGGGGGAAGGTACTACATCTAATAATTGGAATAACATGTGTGAATTTGTACCTTCCCCCTCCCTTTAGTCAACCATGGAGATGATTTCAAATCGACCACTACAAATTCACTCTCCAAAGGGAGGGGGAAGGTACTACATGTTATAACTGGAATAATGGGATCTATCGATGATGGAACCAAATCGATCACTTGATCAACCAATAGAGGTTCAAGAGACAAATTATGATAACTAGTTGAAGTTGTGATTGATACACATAAATACCTTCCAACAACCACAAATATTCGTCCATGTGAGAAAAAAGGTAACTAAGGTGCATATCCTTACATAAGAATCAAATATTCTTGACTTTACTCTTCTGACTCTTAACCATGGAGTCATTGGTTGATAGGGGATTATAAATATGATGTCCAGAGGCTGATAATATAGGTTGCTTAGAAACTTTCGAGCACACTTTTAAGACCTTGGGAAGACTGGGGGAATCCTTAAGAAGGCGGGAACCCTTACAAATATTGCAAGGGAAGTTGGGTTTTCGAGGTGTTTGAATAGAAAGAGCATCATTATACGTATACAGTTGATGCTTGGTCTCTTTATTATCCTTCTTCTTATTAATATTCGTTTTCTTCTTCTTCTCAGCCTCCTAATTATTAGCATCACATCTTTTATCATGTGAGGAAGAATAGGTAGAAGAAGATACATTTGATGAAGAAGGAAAATGATCAATTTGGGGTTGATTCTCTCGTGGTGGAGAGTTAACATTTGAAGCATGAGATGCATATGGAATCACCAAATTAGAGAATAATCATACCGGTAATCCTATCGACAATCTGGGAAGATTCAAAGTGGGGATAAAGGGAGGACGATATCTCCAACTAGATGAAAAACAAAAGATACCCCTTGGAAAGGGGTCTCTTGATCGATGGTCCCAAAAGTTGTATCCATTATCTGAACTCTCTAAGGCATTATAAATATCACAAATAAAAAACACTACTCAAACTAAAGGAAACAAACAAACTTGTGAATAGGTAGGACATAAAACACAGATACTGATTGTTGTGTCGAGTTGTCACAACTCTTGATATACTGTAGGGTCCAATAGTTATACTCATCCCAATTTTCTAGAGTAGTAACCAAGGAGGATTGGGACCATACCCCTGGTTGTATAATTTGTGTTATTGAATAGGTTGAATCTAGATCGAATTTCAAGTGAGATGCCAAAGATGAACAAATACTTGTTCATGCAGGCTTTCTAAGGACCTTTTTCTTTTTTACCACATGTTCATACCCTGTGAGGAAATTGTAAAAAATGTACTAGTACATGTTTTTTGTAAAGAACTTGGCTTCCTAGGACTTGGTTAATTGTTGGCTGTGGAGGTTGATATTCTTGATTCAGAGACGTTATTTCAACCATGTTTGGATCCAAGCACCTGATAGGGTGTGTGTGTGTTTAAATTATTGTGCCATTGATATTTAGGCAATGAGTGAAATTATATTGTATTATTATGTAGTGTAATGGAATGAAGGATACACACTAAACAAGACAAATTTCACAGAAAATAGATAAGTATTGCTCAGTATAATTACTGTATAAACTCCATTAATCCCAACAGTATACAACAATGTTACATAAAGGAGAATTCAAATCATGTGGATATGATTTGAATCTATCAACTCAATCTGACTGCATGCCTAACTAGAAGTGTCTAAGTCACTATCAGAGCTAACTAGCTAACTCCATTTGTCTAATTCAGCCTCTCAATCCGTTATAATCACTTAAACTAGTCTAATGGACGTGGTAGGGGAGAATTAGGTGAGAATAGGTGCCTTCTCACATGCAACCATGCAAGACTGGTGCTAACTGAACTAGAGGACATGCAACTGAATGTAAATGAAGCATAACTAGGATTGACTAGTCACCAACTACAAACAACTGAAGGAGGTTGGTGTTGGCACTTCGAGTGGCTCCTAAATTGTAGGGATTGGTCTAGGAGATGCATAAGCTGATGCATGAAGGTACAGTCAGTTACAATTAACCTATATCTATGTTCCCCACACTCTAGTGATTGGTGCAGGTGGCCCCATTATCCCAAGTGGACCCAATGGTACTCGAGGACCCAATAGTAACTAAATGAATTCTAAGTTAGGAAAATATAAATATATAATAGACCGGTTTGGACAAGGGAGGATTATAAATCGTAACACCCCCCTTAATCCTAACTTGGAAAACTGCGAGCCCCGACAACAAGGTAAAAATTCACCCATATACAATCTAAAAGAATTAAAAAATGTGTCTTAATAAAATGAGGAAATAGGGGAAAACCTCATGGGAAACCCTCCCCCTCAATATAAGTAGGAACATGAAATACAAGATATTTTTAGGAGAAAAATATTCTTCTTTTGGAAATAACTTGCAAAAACAAATGTTGCAATTTGCAGCAGTAGGCAGTAGTATGGTTCTTCTGTGCAACAACATCCTGAAGCTATGCATTTGAACCTCTCCAAACTAATGGCTATGTCTGCAGGAATTTTCCTCTTTGGAAGAAGAATAAAGTTCTCAACCGAATCAGGAACATAGATAGATGTAAGATGAAAAGTGGACCCAAGTAGAGAAATTGAGATCAACTGATGAGAGAGAAAAAGTGCTTGAGAATTAGAACCTATTGGGCCAGGATAGAGCTAAAGGAAGAACCTGAAGCACAACTGCAAGAGGAAAAGCGGGTACGCGATGGGATAAAAGCAGGTAAAGGTCAAAAAATAACCATAGAGAAGAGAAAGTTGCGATGAGGAAAAGCGCACCCAGAGTCAGTGGAATATTGGAAGGTAAAATTGTTATGGATGAAAGGCGATAGGTCAAGAAGGACTACAGGTGCTCGAGTTGGCGGGCGACTAAAGGATAATTTTGTAGCTAGTTATGGCCTACGATTAATGTAATGCTGAACGTTTTACAGCTAGTATGGCCTGTCATTAATGTCATAGAAGATATTTTGTGGCGACTTATGACTATAATAACTGAGTTGTACTCAGTCGACCCTGCTAGGTCTTGTAACTTCTATAAATAAGAGGAACTTGTTTTGTATAAGGTTTAGCTTCAGAGATATTGTAGTAAGCTAGTCAGTTAGTAATGGTAGAAGTATTTTAAGGAGATCAGAGAGGATTCTTATAGTAGAAGGTTGTTGAGCCATAGATCTGCAACTATGTGTGCATACCATTGTGTAAAGTCATTCTGCAGCTAGGTGCACAGATAGTAGAGTAGAAGAGTCAATCCAAGATGTGTGCAGATCAGTTGGAGTATATGGAAGAAAAGCTTAAAAAAAGAGCATGAGAGAAAAAAGTGTTTGAGCTAAATAAACATATCTCAAAACAGTATGTAATTCGTAGACTGGAAGGTGCCATATTTTTCTCATGCCATATGAAGAGAACCTTGGTGGTTTTTCCCATATGGGTTTCCACGTTAATTTCTTGTGTCGATGAATATTGAATGTTCAATGTTTAACGGTTAATGTTGAATATTTGAATATCTTGCTTTGTTTATGTTTATTGCTTGAATGAATGTCACAATATTGATAAGAGCAGTGAATGAATGAATGATTAAAGCATTGTCGAGCACTTGGTATCATTTCAGGTTAAAATATTTTTAAGGTTATAATACAGTTGCATTACGGTCATTTACTTTTAAGGAATCAATTGTATCGCATGGTTGCACCAGTTGTTAAGTTTTAAGGACAAGGTTGTGTCTTACGCCGGCTGTGTTGCACTATTGCGCCACCATCAAGTAGTAAAAGACTCCATCCTTTCGACTCTGTTGAGCACCTTGGTTGTGTGCCAAGGGAATGTAATCCCTCGCCTACTGCAGAAACATGGTTATGGTAGTTACACATTAAGATATATCGGGTGAGACTGTGCCTGCCTCGCAGGTGTTTCCGGCTGAGCTTGCGATGTCAGGACCATGTCTTTGGGTGTTTTGTTGGTGTTGTGTTATTGTTGAACCTGGGTCGCAAGAGAAAAGAAAAGTATGCCAACAAATGGTTCTATTTCTAGGATTTGTAATCATTTTAGTTGAGGAAAATGTTGTGGCATTTAACAAATAAGGAAATCGAGGATTGGCTAGAGTCTAAGATGTTGGAATTTACGCAAGATCGCGGTTGAGCGCAGAAAACTAGTTAGACTGATACATGTACTCTGATATTCACAAGATCTTCTTTGCATATTTTCCTATTGTGTTGCATGAGTGGTTGTCAATATTGGCGACTCGACAGACAAATTTCCAAAGAAGAGAAGTGGTCGAGTGGAGTGCTTAGCTAATTCGTGAGATAACCAGTGTAAGTAACCCCATCTCTAGAGCTATTAACTTTTGGGTCGACAATACTTTGCAAGGATATATTACTGAGTTTGCAGTAGAGACGATAACCTCATATAGTGAGGCTGAAAGAAATTTTTTCCAAGGGCCCCGAAGAAGGTATTTGTTGTCTATAAATACATGGATAAAGATGCTTGTCTATGAGAAGGGTATTTTGCAGTTGAGCCGCATATCTAGAGGAGGGGATATGTTGCAGATGACCTATAAAGACAATGGGAAATGATGAGATGAAAGGTTCCCAGGAAGTACAAAACCTGAACTAGAAGCTGGATTACTAAGGAGTGGAAGGAGATTCAGGTTGGGAAAAAGAAGAAAAATAGTAGGAGGAAGACAAACTCCTAGTCTATTCGAAGAAAGTGAGTATGAAGTTGAGTCATGGGTAGATGAAGGGTCTTACGATGAAGAGGAATACTATAGCCCGATTTCTGAAGGAGCATAAGAATATGAAGAATTTGGAGAGACACCAAGATCAGGACGCAACTACACCATGCCAAGAGTATCACCCGAGGTAAGGTCTAGAGCCTCATCTCTTGAAAGAGCTATTGATACTGATAGTGCTAGTACTGTGACTAGCGCGCAAGGGAGTACAATGTAATTAAATTATTCATTAGACAACCCTGATGCCAACTCAATGGCTGTGGTAGATATTAGATTACCCACATTCAATGGGAATGGAGTAGAAGATCCGGAGTAGCATTGGTTCCTTTGCGAAGCTGTTTGGATGGTTCGCCAAGTTCACAGTGTGGACCTAACAAAAGTACAGATGATCACAATTATTTGGGGTCATGCACTGGATTGGTTTATGAAGTTCTATGTAGTACCAACAGGAACCCCATAGAAGAACCTTGATGAGATCCGACTCGTGATGATTTGTGAGTTCAGAAAACCTAAATCTGAGTCACAATGCATCATTGATATCAAGGAGATAAAGCAGTTACCAATGGAGTTTGTATGGGATTTTGATCAATGGTTTAAAAATTTGATGGCCAAAGTTAGTTTCCAGATGTCGGATGTACAACATAAAGAGTGGTTTATTGTTACGCTCCTATCACACATTTGAGCTCCTTTGATGCAACAAAATATTGAGTCGCAGACGGAAGCACTAGAAATAGCAATGAAGCTGGAATCCTCGCTGATCATAGATGGTGGCATAGGAACGATGCAGATTCAGTCACACTTGGTTAATCTGACCGTGCAACTTCAGGACATCAAGAAGGGTAAAGAAGCATATGAATACTTATGGTGCACAAGATGTCGAATAGATGGACACACTAAGGATAATTATCCATCATACATGAACTATATATCGTCGGGTGTGACTAATCCATTGAGTATTCATGGGATATCCTGGTGTTGAATATGCCAGACTAGAGGGCATTGTGATGAGGACTGCTTATACTTATAGAATATTGTAAGTACCCCAACCAACCTTTTCTGTAAATTTTGCAAATCAGTAGGGAATTATGAGAAGGATTGTAGAGCATATCAAATCCTAAAGGAGAAGACAATAGCCACCTACTTGATGAAGAATGACAGGCAGGTTCAGGCTAAACATGTGCAAGCACACTACTAGCCTATGCCTTTCCCAAACACGTCACAGAATTAGTACCCACCGCATCAGCCACACCCTTAGGGAAGGGGGGTGGAAAATTCAGAGGTAGAGGAGGAGGAGGATTTGGCAGAGGAAGAGGTCAAATGGTATGTTATAACTATGGAAAGTTGGGCCACTATGCTAGAGATTACCATGAGCTTGCAAAGACTTGTTCCTATTAAAAAGTGCAGTACCATAGTGTGGAGAAATGTCCTCAGTCGATTGTGAAATGACAAGCTGACACTATCACAAGTCCTATCCCTATGTATAATCCCCATACAAATCCTAACCCTAATGGTCAGATGATTGCTGTTGAGTTGAGAGAGCCAAGTGTTTATGTCATAACACAAGGAGGTGTTGTAACTGGAGGTGATCAGGATATACCACAAGAAAAACCATAGGTGTGACCCGGGGCGCAGAAGAAAGTACCATTCGACGTTCAAAAATAGAAACAAATATTTTTGGACGTGTGACCGGAGTTTGTGGACCCATAACGGCCATTGACCCCAGCAGAAGTCATGGAGATTCCTGAACGCTTCCAACAGATCTTCCAGAAACAAGATCCAATAAAGGTTAGTAAGCTCAAGCCATTTCTTTCAAGTTGTTTAGTGTTGCTCCATGATAAAGATGCTATTGCAAAACTATAAGCATTATTAGAAGAAACCCCAGTCGATTCACAACCTGAAAGAAGGGTTAACCAGGTCAAAAATAAATTTAAAACGGGGTGCGAGTTAAGAATGACTATGTAGATAGTGGATTATGACATGGATTATATTATTCTAGACCTAGGGTCAAACGTCGATATTCTAACACGACAGACTTGGGAGAGCATGGGAAATCTGTGCTTGGATTGGTCTCTTGTCTAGTTGAGGCTTGTAGATCAGGCGAAGGTCCTACCAATTGGTAGGTTGAGTCAAGTCCCTAGAGACATTGAGGAACTACACACATTCATAGAATTTGAATTCATCAACATTTTCAACGACACAAACCCATATCCCGCGCTTCTAGGGATAGATTGGGCCATAGATAATCAAGCCATTATAAACTTCAAGAAAAGAATCCTCTCATTTGAGGATGATGAGATGAGGGCAGTGTTTCCCATTGATCCACTAGAGGGACGTAGGTATGTCGAAATAATCTACAGTGAAGGAAAAGGTGATTATCTAGACCATATCTATAATATCAGTGCCCCAAAAGATGATTACATACATCCTAGAGTGGATGGAAATGTGAGTTGGATAAGTGCTAGTTCATGCACATTAGATTCAGGAGAGGCCTTGGAGAATTGGAAAAAAAGATTGCAGGAAGTCTCTATGCAGAGATGCACTAGAGTTACCCGGTCTGTGCGACGGCTGGTGAATCAATTGAGGGAGTTACCCACATATGAGGGATTACCTAATCTTGTGACCTTCCTAAGTGAATTTGAAGGACTCATAACAGAACCGCAATGCTTGTCTGCTTTAAACTATGTACTAAAGGCTACGTGCTAGATGGTGTCCTACACATAAGTAACCCATATTAGAATGGACACAGTGCAGAAGATTGCTAGAATTTAGATTCGACGAAGAATTCATTATCATGAGTTAGAGGTACATAGGGCTGTGAAACCCTGTTGAGCAAATTAATCAGTGTCACATAACTTTTTCAGAATACATGCGATAAGAATGGGTCCGTCATTTCATTCATACATTAGAAATGACATCCAAACGCTGGTATACATCCCCGGAGTTGCGACAAGGAACTCAGGATTGGGATGAGGTGGTTACACAATTCACGCACACCTTTGCATTTGCTGATGATCAACCGATAGTTGATGCTGTGCTTTAAGCAATTAAAGAAAAAATATTCGCTGAAATCCCTGTAAAAGTGGCGAGTTCTTACCAGTGCAGTGTGACTATCCAGAAATGGATGGCTTGTTACAATCTAGCTAGAGAACCAGATGATGATCCAACTAACATAAACATACCAGAGTCAGAGGGTGCACATGAATTTGAAGGAAGTGGTATTTCGAGCGACTAGTTCTTCAAGCCGCTAATAATCAAGAAAGTGAACATTGGCTCACTGGAGAACCCGAAGTTCACCAATATAGGATATTATTGGGATAATGAGATGATAACAAAGATAATAGACTTGCTGCATGAGTTTCAGGACCTATTCCCTACCAATTTCTCAGAGATGAAGGGAATAGTCAACGATCTGGGAGAGATGAAAATACCCCTGAAACCAGATGCTAAACGAGTAAAACAACGACCTTATAGGTTGAATCCAAGGTATAAAGAGAAGGTAAAAGTAGAATTGGATCACATACTTGACGCAGGAATCATTGAACCTATTGAGGAATCAGAATGGATCAGCCCTATAGTGATCCAGGATAAGAAGACAACAGGCAAAGTCAGGATCTACGTCGATTTAAGAAAGCTGAATGATGCATGCCTGCATGATCCATTCCCAACACCATTCATAGATGAAGTACTGGAAAGCGTCTAAGGATAAGATATGTATTCATTCCCCGATGAATTCTCTGGCTATCACCTAGTCAGAATTGGGAAGGAGGATTGACAAAAAACGACCTTCGTCACAGAATGGGGATGCTACTAGTATACAGTAATGCCCCTTGGACTCAAGAATGCACCTGCTATTTTTTCTAGAATAGTAGTTTCTTCTTTTAAATATTTCATACATAAATTTATTGAGGTCTACTTTGATGATTGGACTGTGTTTGGTCTAGTAAGAGACCATATTGAGAGTCTGCACATGATGCTGGGCCGCTGTCACTAGTATTAGATTGCGCTTAATTCAAAGAAATGTATTTTTTGCGCACCATTTGGTGTGCTGTTGGGACATGTCGTATGGCGCGACAGAATTTTGGTTGACCCAGTGAAAGTTGTGATTATCCTTAACTTGCCACCACCTACATCAGTCATGTAACTCAAATCAATGTTAGGACACACATGCTACTACAGGAAATTCATCACAGGGTATATAGAGATAACTGCACCTATGGAGAAACTGTTAAAGAAAGATGCGGAGTTCCAGTGGACAGAAGCTTGTTAGGAAATACTAGACAAATTAAAGAAAAAGATGGCCACTACGCCAATACTGGTATTTCCCGACTGGAAGAAGTGGCTCCATGTCGAGGTCGATGTGTCATGTGTCATGCTTAGCATAGTCTTAACACAACCAGGTGAGGGTACGCTTGACCACCCTATTGCTTTTGCTAGTAGGAAATAGTCAACGGTAGAGAAAAATTATATAACGACAGAGAAAGAAGGCCTCACCATGGTATATGCACTGTAGAAGTTTTGACACTACTTGTTGGGTGGACATTTTAAAATGTATGCTAATCATTCAACATTGAAACTCTTGGTCAACAAATCAGTGTTAGGGGGGAAGATCTGTCGATGGCTCCTCCTATTTCAATAATTTGACTTTCAATTCATTGTTAAACCTGGTCGACTGAAGGTGGGACCTAATCACCTGTCGAGGATAGAAAGTGGTGAAGAACCGACTAGTCTAGAGGATAACTTTCCTGACACGCAATTGTTTGCGTTCACCATGATTGATGATCAGAATAAGGACTTTAACACTGTCATCCACTTCGTGAGCACAGACTATGCACTTGAAGGGTTCACCACTGTATAGAAGAGACATTTGGTCATCAGAGCCGCTGAGTATACATTGATTACTAGAAACGTATACAAGATGGGCCCTGATGAAATATTGCGACATCGTGTCTTTGAGTATGAACGACATTGGGTAATGAGTGAAGCACATATCGGTGTCGCAGGAGGACACTATGTTGGAAAGGAAACAATGTGCAAAATATTGCAAGCTAGATTATGGTGTCCGACTATACATATGGATACCAAGATATTTTTTCGACACTGCGATGTTTTTCAGAGGACAAGAAAACTGTCATGCCGCGATGAGATGTCACTTGCACCGTCAATAACCCTTCAAGCATTTGATAAATGGGCTATTGATTTTTTTAGTCTATCAATCCACCAGGAAAAAGGAATGACACGCACTACATTATCACAGCAACACACTACTTAGCCATATGGACTGAAGTCGCGCCTATAAAAGATTGTATTGCTGCGACTGTGGCAGAGTTAATATTTTAAAACGTGGTGATTAGATTTGGCTTCCCAAAAATTCTGCTAAGTGACCAAGGTACACACTTTGTTAACAAAATGATTGATATGCTTACCACATAATTCCATATTCAACATAGGAAGACAACAACCTATCATCCTCAGGCGAATGGAACGGTTTAAGCGTTCAACAATATCCTGTAGAATGCATTAACCAAAGTATGCAACGCACGCTGAGATGATTTGGATAAAAAAGTTTCAGCTATGCTATGGGCGTACCACACGACTTGCAAGTGACTGACATGGTACTCTCCATTCAGATTAGTGTATAGGCAAGAAGCTAATGTGCCAAGATTAAGAATTGTTGCACTCACAGAAATGACAGATGTGGATGTCATTGAGCAAAGGTTGTCGCAACTCGTTCAAATGGAGGAAGAACATTTTGTTGATGGATTCCATCAAAACATAGAGAAGCAAAGGAAAAAAGCAAGGAATGATCACCATATCAGGACTAAGCAATTCAAATTCAGAGGACTTGTTTTGCTGTATGATAGTAAATTTTTGAAGCATCCAGGGAATTTGAAGATGCATTGGCTAGGGCCATATGTGGTCGCACATATCACTAATGTAGGCATAGTAAAATTGCATATGCTGGATGGAATGCCTGTAGCAGGAATGATAAATGGAAATCTCCTGAAACCTTACTATGAAGGCCATGACATGCCTTGGTAAGGTAGGAAAAAAAAGAGAAAATAAGAAAGGAAACTATTATGTCACATGTCTACGATAGAAGCATTCAAATCACAATAAAGAGAGGGAATGACAGTTGGTAATAATTAAAGTATGGATACCTAAAAATATTTAGGTGTTTATGATAGTGAGGTGTCATTAATTTGACAAATCCGAGGAGAATGACGACATGCTTTTTGGTTGCATCCATTGTACTTGCCATAACTGTCCTGACAGGTACAGCTCAAAACTCGAGTATGCGAGTTTATTTGAAAGCCAATAAAAGGAGAAGCCCATGTGATCGACAAGATGTAAATATACCATCTAATGATCACATGTAGGATGAGCACATCCCTATAAATATGAGCCTTCGTTGTCAAGAATCCTTATATGTGCACAAAGAGAAGAAGAGTGAACCTGGGCTTGTGAGTGAGAGAGCCAAAGCTAATGGGCATTTCCAGTACCAGTACCACTGAGAATGCTGATGTTATGAGAGCGTCAACTTACCTGATAGAAGAAGAAATTATGTCTCCTGAGGTACAATAGCAAGAGAAACAGGAAGAAACAATGGCACAAAAAACTCAGCGAACAGCTCCTCCATCCAATTCGGCCTGCCCTTCGACTTCTAGTTCGGCCCCTATGACAACCCCGAATCATAATACACCTGATAATCCACCAGTAAATATACCCATTGCAGGTTCACAACCATTCATATCATAAAGAGACATCCCAGAATCATCCATGCCTTGGGTCAGGGTGCCAAATTTCACCAAGAAACAGAAGGCTATCGAGCACACAACCACCAAGGAAGCACCAGCTTCGCCACCATGAAGAGATGCATAGGCCACCATAGAAGAGTGGAACCTACTACCATCATATGTTTGGCCAAGGAGACCAGAGGTTCCTGAAGTGAAGCTTCCGAAAAAAGCGCACTTGTCCTTGGTCGTACCCCAAATCCCTGCAAGAGTGCCGCTGCTAATGAACATAATCCCCAAACTGGTAAAGTTACATGAGGATATTGATACAAGGAAGCAGGTAGACCTAGAGAGAAATAACTACACGATCATGACACCAGTCATCTCGCTTAAGCCGCAGTTGGTAGTTCCGATGCAATGGGCTCGAGGTATAGAAAGCACATGCTTGCTTAACTTACTGCTCATGCCAAACTTTGGTTGAAGCAAGAAGGTGAGAACATATGTTAAAAACCTCATGGTCTGTTTTTATGGGGGATACTTATGGCTAGACAAGCCATATCCTGTCGACATAGATCTCATTTCGTTGATAACGAGTCTTTCGAAACAAGGGCACGACCCTGTGCTATATTTACGTGCCAACATAGACACGACAAAGATAAAGGAGAAATATGACCTCCAGCACGCGAATAGAGTATTTCTCATTTCCTATATTATGGACAACACAATAAGGTTCGCTGTAAATATCCTATCTTGCAAGTTGCTGCGTAAGATGCACCCCACTGAGGGCACCACTAGGATGGTGGAACCTGCAGAACAATGTGCAGAAGGAGTGATATTCAATTGGTTACAATATCTATTGAATGAGCTGCTAGAGGATACTGAGTAGGCACAAGAGGAGGGTAAGGCCAAATTCCACTACTCCTGGTTGCTCATTTTATTTTCTTTTAGTGTTTGGTCAAACCCACCCAACTACCAGCCGTGGGATGTCCGAGTGCGTTTCCACAACGCAAACTATCAGAACCTCTAGGAGGACAAGGATGACATGATACGGTAGAAGGACAATAGCATAGAGTTATTTCTATATGGGTAGGAACTGTACGACATAATCAAGAAACAAAACAGGGTGAGGGCTGTGACAGTGAAAAAATATTCATATTTCATAATATTCCAGGATGGTATCCACAACATTATTTTGGAACCATGGTAGGTCCCAAAGAAACAAGTGTTGCTGACACTTTTCATGAATACTGATTCGAATGTGGAAATGACCATCCATGAGCGGCCCACGGAATGGTGTGCCCCGGTCGACGTGCAAATGGACCAGGAAGGTAACCAAGGAGGAAACCAAGGAAATGACCACAAAAATGGCCAAGGGGATGACCAAGACAATGGCCAAGATGATGGCTAAGATGATGGACAAGGTAAGGATGGGGGAGACGGGAAAGACAACCAATCACTGAGTTCCGAGGATAATGAAAATGATCACGGCGTTGATAAGGATGAATCTAAAGTTACACCTACTAAAGAGGGTGTGCAAACTCAGAAGAAGGCCCGATAAAAGGTGCAGGACACAGAGTGACCTCAGCCGCAATGCAAGAAGTGTAAAGTTGAAAAAATAGCTAAAATGGTCAGTTTAGTCAAGGAGGACATAAGATTTCTTTCTGAAGAAATCATAGAGGTCATGAAGTCGAGCCTTAAAGGAATCAGTAAAATTTAGTTGCGATTGACTGAAAAACTAGCGGAGCATATCAACATGCTCACTCATGCTATCAATGAAGTCAACAACATAGTCGAGGCTGAGACTTATGGCATGGATCCAAATGACGCGTTGGTAACACCACTGTTGTTGTCACCGATAAAGATAGATTTCCAGGCATGAGAAATGGAGACAGGGACGCTCGAGTTTGATCATGTTTTCCATGATTTTGGCACACTATCTATGGATTTCTCCAAACTCGCGTTGGATGAAGTCTATCCTATTCAGCATGCGGCTGCGATCGAAATAAGGATCTAGGATAATTCTCTTGCATATCAGGAAACCAAGAAGACAAGGAAGGAAAAAGAGTGCAAGGTCCTCATAAGGGAAAAAGAGCAAGAGATTGAGGTGCACGAACATAAAAGGCTTGCACTAGCTGAAGCCATCAAAGACGTAGTCACAAAGTTCCCTCTAGAAGAAGGCCAACAAGATGCAGATGTAGGCGCAAAAGTAGCACGTCTGTCCAAGATTGCTACATAACTAAGAAAGCAGGTCAAAGAGATGAAGGCATAGCAAGTACCAAGCACACCTCTTGAGGTACTTGAAGAGCGAAGGAAAACAACATTTGAGGCTATTGAGCGAATAAGGAAAGGATAAAAACTCTGCACTGAAGCAATTGAAGCTGACACTGCGATGTGGGAATTGCTTCTGGAAGATGAAGCCATGGAGAAGATCAAGGAAGAAGCGTGGTAAGCTGACTTAAAGATCAGTGTAGTTAAGGAAGACATAAAGAAGCTTCCCATCAAAATGAAGAGTGGAAAGGTCGTTGATTTGAAGAAGCTACAACAGGAAGTAAAAACTCTCTGTGACCAGGATTAGAAAAGGAACGACGAAGTTGCAACGCACCAGTCGAAAGTAGAATGAATTATAGGGATTATTAAACCTATACATTAGAAGCTCCAACTTCTCACTCAGTCATTAGAAGAAGGAACGTTGGAACATATCAGTTCTGACCATGTGGAACACTTGGCAAAGCAAGCTGAAGAGGTCCACGAGGAAGTTTCCCCTGTGCAAGAAATTTTGAAATAATTTCAGGACAAGGTTGGTATCATGGCGCAACCTTCTCTAGAGACTTAAATTTTTCTTAGTGGCTTGGGATGACCCACATGTGATTGTTGGGGACCTGTTGGTCCAGGATAGAGCTAAAGGAAGAACCTGAAGCGCAACCACAAGAGGAAAACCGGGCACGCGACGAGAAAAAAGGAGGTGAAGGATGAAAAAGAAGCGCAGAGTAGAAAAAGCTAAGATGTGGAGTGGTGTGATGAAGAAAAGTGCACCCAGATTCGATGGAATATTTGTAGGTAGAATAGTTATGGCTGAAAGGAGACAGGTCAAGAAGGACTGTAGGTGCTCGAGTCGGCGGAAGACTAAAGGACAGTTTTGCAGCTAGTTATGGCCTATGATTAATGTAATGTAGGATGTTTTACAGCTAGTATGGCCTATCATTAATGTAATAGAAGATATTTTGTGGCTAATTATGACTGTAATAACTAAGCTATACTCAGTCGACCCTGCGCGGTATTGTAAATTCTATAAATAAGAGGATCCCATTCTAAATAAGGGTTAGATTCAGAGAGATTGTAGCAAGCTAGTCAGTTAGTAATAGTAGAAGTATTTTAAGGGGATCAGAGAGGAGTCTGATAGTAGAAGGCTGTTGAGCCATGGATCTGCAACTATGTACGGAGACTATTGTGTAGAGTCATTCTGCAGTTGAGTGCATAGATAGTAGAGTAGAAGAGTCGATCTAGGTTGTGTGCAGATCAGTAGGAGTAGATAGAAGAAAACCTTAAAACAGAGAGCATGAGAGCAAAAAGAGTTTGAGCTAAATAGACAAATCTCAAATAGTGTGTAAGTCGCAGACTGTAAGGTGCCATATATTTCTCATGCTAGATGAAGAGAACCTTGGTGGTTTTTCCCATATGGGTTTCCACATTAATTTCTTGTGTCGATGAATATTGAATGTTAAATGTTTAATGGTTAATGTTGAATATTTGATTATCTTGCTTTGTTTATGTTATTGCTTGAATGGATGCCGCAATATTGATAAGAGCAGTGAATGAATGAATGATTAAAGAATTTTCAAGAACTTGGTATCATTTCATGTTAAAATACTATTAAGTTTATAATACAGTCACATTACAGTCATTTACTTTTAAGGAATCAACTACGTCACACGGTTGCACCAGTTGCTAAGTTTCAAGGACAGGGTTGTGTCACACGCTGGCTGTGTCACACTGTTGCACCACTGTAGAGTAGTAAAAGACTCCATCCTTACAACTATATTGAGCATATATTACATCCTTGAACATCAAACCATGTGAGGTAACATCATCTCCAAGTGTTAGGAGCAAGTGTCCAAGTGAATGCAGAATGTCTCCATCTTTACTAGTTCTGTGAGGAGATGAGCATGTGATCAAATAGAAAGGTGGGGAAGCCCTGGGAATATGGAGAGTGAATGCTTGAGCTCCATAATATGATATAGCTTCAGAAATAACCAATTATTCACAACATATAATATCAAAAAACTCATAATATAAAAATAACATCAAATCCCCAACAACAATTTTGAAAGAGACTTGCGGTACTTGATTTGTCACACGAAAATTGATGAGACCAGCTACACGCATGAATGAAGGCTCTTGAAAATTAAAAATTGAACCAAATAATATCATATCATATCCAAATAAGCTCATATCAGATCCAAATAATTTCATATGATATCCAAGAGTGCGCTCCATTGAGATGATAGATGCATAATTTTTTCCTCCAAAATTCTGAGTATTGGTGCATTTAATCATGTAGGAATTTCCTGGAAGATCAAGATAAATGAGAGTGAACTGATAACTCCTAAAATATGATATTATTTCCAAAATATCCATGGTATTATTTATATTCACACCACCAACATCATTAGATATAGAGAAATCAAATTCCTCTTCATTTTCTGAAACAATCACCGGTAAACTATGCACAGAACTTAAAATAGAAGAATCACTAGAGAATTTTAGCATAGAATGGAAGGAGAATTTTTCTTCAATAATAGAGTTTCAAATGTATTCTTCTGAATAATCCATATGAGAATATGAGATATCAGATATCTTATAAACTTCTGGAGCAGCAGGAGAAGGTGTCACTTCAAGGAGACATTCTTCAATTCGAATTGACTGTGTGGAAGATTATGCTTATTCTTCATCTTGAACAACTTGCTTTGCTGCATAAGAGGGTACATTGAGTACATTATTGAACTCATCATGATTTATTTTAAATTAACCAATATCAATATTTGGGATTTGGAAGTCACATCCTATATCAGTGCTAGGTCCTCCTGATAGAGTGAAAGTGGTGAAGGATTCCTTGGAGGCAACCATGTGGTTGGATGCTCCAGAATCTATCAAGTAAGCCTTCGACAAAGTGATTCCTACATTCAAGGCATGGAACCTCTCAAATTATTCATTCTATTCTCTAGCACTAGACATCTTTGCACCTCATGGAAGGGCAATAGTTTTATCTTCAAGGAGTGCTTTCAACTGGTCGAGGGTCTTCTTCATGCACTAGCTTTTTGGATGAAAGCCTCTCATACAATATGAACATCCAGTATTTTCTTTTCTAAAAGCCAAGGCTCCAAAATAATACTTATGATTCTATTTTTTATTTCAATCAAAGGATTTAGGATCCTTCCACTTGTGCTTCCCTTTATCTTTCACATTGATAGAGTCCGACATCAGAAGAGCTTGGTTCCTGGAAGTCTGGAGGACTCCCATTTGGACCAACTTGTCTTGCTCATATATTAAAGACTCAGCAAAGATGTCAAGTGAATGAATCTTCCAATTAGGGATGGAATCTCTTCCAGAATGGAAGGTAGAGACAGAATACTCAAAACCAATTTTTTTGAGCACCGAGAGCACAAGTTTCTCATCCTTCCTCTCTATTCCACATTGTTTACATTGTAGTGCAAGAGACTTGAATTTTGTAAAAAATTGTTGGACGGTCTCGAAACTAGTGACTGCAATGATTTTAGGTCATTCTATAGAATTTGTCCCCAAAGCTCATCTTTCTTGCCAAACAAGAATTCAATATTTTCCCAAGCTTCTTTGGGAGTCTTCAATCCCTTAGGATGAAAGAGGAGATCCCTGGAGATGTGAGCACAAAGGAAGCCAAAGGATTCATCCAACTGGTTCAAGAGCTTGTTTTTCTTAATAGGATGATGAGGTTATGTCTCTTGGCCCATGGTCATCCTATATAGGACATGCTTGCACAAGGAGACCTGCATATCTGCCCTCCTATGAACATAGTTGAAGGGTGTTAGGATGTGGGGTAACAAAGCTTGAGAATCCATCAATTCTCCTTTTGATCAGTCAATTTCTTCAATCAAGCTACGTAGAACCTATAAGAAAACATTGCAAACACAAAACAAAACCGCACTATGTCAGAATGAAGCCTTCCATCTCGACATGTACACTTTCTCAGGGTCCGTCACGCCCGCAACAACTTATCTGAACAATTCCAGAGTTAGCAATGTACACTTTGTGGGACTTATGTGGAAACCCAGCTGCTTCTAGTGTACAATGGAGAATGGACATACTTGTTGCTTGCTTGAGGAGGCTCTGATACAATGTTTGAATTATTATTTCATTTATATTCAGGAAATGAGTGCAATTATGTTATATTATTATGCAGTGTAATGGAATGAATTATACACACTGAACAAGAAAAATTTCACAGGAAACAGATAAGTATTTCTCAGTATAATTACAATATAAACTTCATTAATCCCAACATTATACAACAATGTTACATAAAGGAGAATTTGAATCATGTGGATATGATTCGAATCTACCAACATAATCTGACTACATGGATAACTAAAAGTGTCTAAGTCACCATCGGAGCTAACTAGCTAACACCAATTGTCTAATTCAGTCTCTCAATCAGTTATAATCAATTAAACTAATCTAACTGATGTGGTAGGTGAGAAGTAGGTGAGAATAGGAGCCTTCCCACATGAATCCATGCAAGACCGATGCTAACTAAACTGGAGGACATCTAACTGAATGTAATTGAAGCATAACTAGGCTTGACTAGTCACAAACTACCAACAACTGAAGGAGGTTGGTGCCGGCACTCCTAGTGGCTCCTAAATTGTAGGGATTGGTCTAGGAGGTGCATAAAATGATGCGTGAAGGTGAATTCAGTTGCAGTTAACCTCTTTCTATGTTCCCCACACTCTAGAGAATGGTACAGGTGGACCCATAGCCCAAGTGGACCTAATGGTACTAGTGGACCCAATAATAACTAAATGAATCCTAAGTTAGGAAAGTATAATCTAATATACCAGTTTGGAAAAGGGAGGATTATAAATCCTAACAAGGTGTGGGGGGGATTCCCCCCCACTATAGTTGTTAGGGGGGTCCAGTGGGGGAGACAAATATTTTCGTATCCTTGGCCCCTGGAAGGGGTTCAGTGGCAATGCCCCTGTACCAAAAATTTAGGAAAAATTCCTTGTAAAATGTTGTAATTTCAGAGTCACGACTTGGTCAACAATGGATGATTTATAGGCTCATGGTTTTGGGAATCCTGTGGTATTTTCCCATGGTATTCCCTTTATAAAAGGAAGGAATTGTAATATGGCTATGTATTGTATTGTAACATTGTAAAAGCAATCTCTGTGATTGTGAGAGAAATATCACGAGGGAGTGAAGAGGAAGTTCAATGGGGTTGTTGCAGGTTGTATCCCTTCATTTTGCTTGACAAAAGAATAATAAAGGACTAGTAATTTTTGTGTGGATTTAGCCCATATTGGGTGAACCACGTTATATCCGTGTCTCTCTTGTAAAGTGATTTTAATATTTTTCATCTTGTTTATTGTTTATTATTATTGCTCTAGGATCCTGTTTTTCTAACAATTGGTATCAGAGCCAAAAGGTCTATTTGGCTGGTAAGCTTGCAGGGAATAAGGGTTCTTGGGTATATTGGTTTGGTCATGGTTGTAAGTAACTCTGTCCCTGGTTCAAACACTCTTAAATTTGATGATGTTGTTGGTGTTATTCTTAGCAAGGAAATGCGAAGAAAAAGCACATGGGAGACATTAAGGAATGTGTTGACCAAGGAGAGAGGAAGGAGCTTAGGTAATTGTAGCAAGTCTAGAAAGGGAAGATCCAAGTCCATACTGGGAAAGATAGAGCATTGGAACTGTGGTAAGAGAGGAAATTTGAATAAAGTCTGCAGAGGTCCAAAGAAGAAAGGAGACGAGAAACAAGAGACTACTCAGGAATCAAATGTAGCAGGTGATGTTTTACAAGATGCTTTGATTCTTACATTAGATAATACTAGTGATTAATAGGTAGTAGATTCAATGGATTCATGTCATGCTACACCCCATAGGAAATTCTTTCATGATTATGTTCTAGGCGATTTTGGACATATTTTATTTGGGGATGATGAATCATGTAAAATTGTTGGAATGGGTAAGGTATGAATTAAGTTAAATAATGGAAATGAATGGTTGATAAAGGATGTAAGGCATATTATTTCTATGAAAAGAAATGTGATCTCAATAGGGTAGTTGGGAGATAGCGGTTGTTTTTCTACATTTGGAAAAACACGGTGGAATATCACTAAAGGAGCACTAGTGATAGGAAAATGAGATAGGATAGGTATGTTGTATTTATGTCCCCATAATACTGATTATTCTATATCTGTAGCTTCCACAAGATAAGGTGCAACATCGTTTCATCATAGGCTTGGCCACATGAGTGAGAAGGGGATGCAGATTCTTCACTCAAGGAAATTGCTTCCATATTTAAAGCAGGTAAGTTTAGAATTTTGTGAGAACTGTGTTTATGGAAAACAAAAGAGAGTCAGATTTATTAGGGTTGGGAAACAGAAGAAGAGTGAAAAAATAGAGCTTGTGCATACATATGTATGGGGACCAACTCAGGTACAATCCCTTGGTGGCTCTAATTATTATGTTACTTTTGTTGATGTTGCAACTAGAAAAACTTGGGTTTATTGCATTAGAACGAAATTTGATGTGTTTTCTACTTCTAAGAAGTGGAAAGCTTTGGTTGAGAATGCGACAAGAAAAATATTGAAATGTCTCAGATCTGATAATGGAGGTGAATACTACAAAAATGAGTTTGATATTTATTGTTCATACCATGGGATTCATAGAGAGAAGACAATCCTAAGAACACCACAAGAAAATGGTGAGTCAGAAAGGATGAACAAGACAATCATGGAGTGCGCAAGGTGTATGAGATTGCATGTAGGGTTTCCCTTACAGTTTTGGGATGATGTTGTAGATACTACTGTTTATTTAATAAATGGAGGGCCTTCAAGTGCTTTGGATGGTGGAATTCCAGAGGAGGCATGGACAGGTAGAAAGGTAAACTATTGATTTCTGAGAAATTTTGGATGTGAAGCATTTTCCCATATTGATAAAGAAAATAGAACAAATCTTGAGGATAAATCCAAGAAATGTACCTTTATTGGATAAGGGGTTGATGATTTTGGTTATCGCTTATGGGACTATGAAATTCAAAAAGTCATTAGGAGTAGAGATGTGGTATTCAATGAAAAGGTTATGTACAAAGATCAGTTACAGGGAAAGAAAGAGGAAAAGGAAAACACAGAGTACATAGTGCTTGATGAAATCAAAGGAAATGAATTTCCAAAGATACCAGAAAATAAAGAACATCAGGAGGTACCTCAAACTCCTACAAATGTAAGAAGATTTACCATGTTAAGTAGACCCCTTGAATGATTCTCTCCTAATTCACTGTATTATTTATTGATGGTTGATTCTGGTGAACCAGAATGTTATGAAGAGGCAATGCAGGTAGAAACTAGAAAGAAGTGGGAGAAAGGCATGAATGAGGAGATGGAATCATTGGTATGGTTGAGTTTCTTGCAGAAAAAATAAAATTGTAGAATAAATGGGTTTATAGGTTGAAAGAAGAAGGAGGCAAGAAGCGATATAAGGATAGACTTGTGGTAAAGGAGTTTGCACAAAAGAAGGGTATAAATTTTGATGAAATATTTTCTCCTATTGTTAAAATGACTTCAATTAGGACTAATTTAAGTCTAGTGGTGGTAGAAGATTTGAATCTTGAACAATTGATGTAAAAATGACCTTTCTCCATTAGATTTAGAGGAAGAGATTTATATGCAACAACCACAGGGGTATGAGGTCAAAGGGAAGGAAAATTCAGTTTACAGGTTGAAGAAGAGCTTGTATGGCCTGAAACAAGATCCATAACCACTATGTTTATTTCAAGAGGCTAGATAATGGAAGATATATTATCTTGTTATTGTATGTTGATGACATGCTTGTTGTTGGATTTAACATGCAATATATAAATGTGCTCAAAAGGAAACTAGATAAATCATTTGTGATGAATTATTTGGGTGTTGCAAAGCAAATCCTTGGTATGAGAATAACAAGAGACATGAAAAAAAAAAAATTGACATTGTCTCAGGGTGAGAAAATAGAAAAGGTATTGGAGAGGTTTAGAATGAAGAATGCAAAACCAGTTAGTACACCTTTGGCTATCCATTTCAAACTAAGTAAGGAGATGTGTCCCAAGACACAGGGAGAGATAGAATACATGTCCAAGGTTCCCTATTCATCAACAATTGACATATTGATGTATGCCATGGTGTGCACAAGACCAGATATCACACATGTAGTGGGAGTTGAGAGCAGGTATATGAAAAATACAAGTAAAGAGCATTCGACGACGGTACAATGGATTCTCAGGTATTTAAGAGGTACCACTTCTCATGAATTATGTCTTGGAGGTTCATACATTGTTCTATAGGGATATGTTGACACAAATATGGCTAGTGATAAAGACAACATGAGGAGCACCACAAGGTATGTTTTTACTGTAGGTGGAACATGAGTAAGTTGGATTTCAAAACTGCAAAAGGTTGTTTGACTTTCAATAACAAAAGCAGAGTATGTTGTTTCTACAAAGGATAGTAAAGAGATGACTTGGTTGCATAGGTTTATGGAGGAATTGGGTAAGAAGCAGGGGAATAGTAATTTGTATAGAGATAGACAGAGTTCCATTCATCTTGCAAAGAACTCAACCTTCCATTCGAAGATTAAACATATACAACTCAAGCACCATTTCCTAAGATATGTTCTGGAAGATGAACTGTTAAAGTTGGAAATGATACATACTAGCCAGAATCTTGCAGACATGTTGACAAAGGTAGTAATTAGAGAGAAACTGAGTTCCAGCTTGGTTTGTATTCACCTTCAAGCATAAAGGTGAAGATGAGAAATTTTCCACGTCCAAGGTTTACAACATAGTCTAGAAAGTGCAGCAGTAGTGGAGTTGTTGTGATCAATATTCAAGTGGGATATTGTTGGTTGTAGAGCCTGATCTTCCTAATTCAAAGATGTTATTTTTGTCATGTTTGGATCCTATCACCTGACAAGGGGGTGTGGGGGGACTTTCCTCCCACTATAGTCATCATGGGGGTCCAGGGGGGAGACTATTTTTGGAGCCTCCTTCTGGTGGGGGTTCGAGGGTAGCGCCCTTGTAGGAAACATTTAGGAAACAATTCCTTGTAAAATGTTGTAATTTCAGAATCATGACTTGGTCAATTTGAATGGGTGATTTACAGGACCATGGTTTTGGAAATCTCGTAGTATATTCCCATGGTATTCCCTATATAAAAGGAAGGTATTGTAATGCGATTGTGTATTGTATTGTAACATTGTAAAAGTGATCTATGTGATTGTGAAAGAGAGACTGTGAGAGAGTGAAGAGGAAGTGCAGTGGGGTTGCTCTAGGTGTAACACCCTAGTTTCAACCCCATGGTATTAAATTGCATATGATGTAAATATTGTATTTATTCGTGGTGAGGAGATAAAGGAAAATTCCCACCATGTATTTAGTATTTTATGTATCGACGATTAAAATCGATGTCGATGGTTTATGTGCTAGCTAGGCATGATATGTTTGAGACATCATGTAAAATGCAAATTAATAAAAATACCACAACTAGCTATGCGCTGCAACGTTAAAGAGATGGGGGCATGATTTCACAAGGAATAGGGAGGGGGGAATAATCAACCCTTGGGCCATGGGGAAAAGCCAAATGTCTAAGGGAAAACCCATAAAATGGTCAACTACCCTTTTTGTCTTTTATGCCCAGTCATCTAAGTGGGTGAAGAAAGTTATGGCCTTGGGATGGGAAGGGTATGGAGTTCAAATTTGAATTGGAGAAGCCATCAGTCTTTGGGAAACATGTTTTTGACTTGTGGGGCAAGTAAATTCTTGGGAAGGCATGCCCAACCCATTAGTCACCCATTTCTTTCATTTTCCTTACCCATTCTCACTCACGTGGGGTTCTCTCACCTAGCAGGAAGGGGGATGAGCTCTCCCCTTCACAATTTTGTAGTTTTCCCATGTTTCTCCATGGTTGGGGAAGTCGTTTTTGTGATGCCGAATGCATATGCATGAGAGATTCAATTTTAGTATTTACTGAGGTCTGTTTTTGTCTCCCTCATGATTTGGGCCTTTTTCTTCATTTTCCCATGCTCAGAATTTGTTTTTTGTGTTATTGGGAAATTGGGAAGGAATGGGCTATGATTTTGGGGTTTGAGGTGTTTGTTTTGCCTCTATGAGCAATATGGGAGCTTCCCTCACATTTTGTCTACATTTTCCTCACTTTCTCCACACTGGGAAATATGTTTTGTTGTTGCTGTGTGCATGACCTGAGGGGATTCACGATCTGTGGGTTTGGGGAGGTCGATTTTACTCCCGTGGTGCCATAGATATTTTCCTGAATTCATATCTACAGTCTGAGGGTTTGTAGAGGTTGTTTTTCCTCAATAGAGCCATTGAACATTTTATGGAATCGTATTGTTCTCTCAGGGTGTTTTTCACCCAATTTTCCATTTCTGTTTTTGGGTTCCTAGGATGTTTGGACTTACCCAACAATGGTATTTTGTTGTTGGGTGTATCCTTGTGATGGATTGGCAAAGTAAGTCCAAGGAACCATCTGTTAATTGGATAATTTTGTTTTGATGTATGGTTTGGCTTGGCTGAGTAAGTCTAAGGACCCGTCCATTTTATTGGCTTGTTTCCTTACAATCTGTGAAACCCAATGGTGTGTTGGCTTGACTGTGAACGTATGGTTTTGGCTATGTGTGAGCCTGTTGTTCCCCAATGCCTTGTGGAATCATGCCCATATTGGGGGTGGTAGTGATGATGAGAGATTGATGATCACATTGGCCTATGGTTGGGTGGAACATTGCAGTGACATAGCTAGTTTCAGGCCAGCTTCTTTTCAAGATAAGTATTCTTTTGTATTTTATTTCCGCAATTGTATTTTTTTATGAATTACTATGAACATGTTAAATGCTTGAATGAATGTTTTTGCTTCCGCTGTATATTGCATTATGCATATGTGTATGTTTTTAATTCAATGCATATTTTTATTATTATTCGTATCATGTTCATGGGGCTAGATTTCCCGTTTGACAAAAACAACAACCTAGTCACATCCTCTCCATCACCGGTATGAGGGGTGGGGACATGATAGTAGGTTGTATCCCTTCAATTCATTGGACAAAATAATAATAAAGGATTGGAAATTTTTGTGTGGACGTATCCCATCTTGGGTGAACCATTTTATATTTGTGTCTCTCTTGTAATGTGTTGTTAATATTTGCATCTTGTTGATTTTTATTGCTCCACGATTCTGTTTTTATCACAACTCATACCCTGTGGGGAAATTGTAAAAAATGTATTAGCATAGTTTTTTTGTAAATAAATTGGATTCATATGGCTTGGTTATTAAGTTGATTATTCCAAGGTGTTTTCTCCCTTGTTAATTATGAAATGTTGAACAATTGATGTATAATTTTTAAGTTTAATTTCTCACCTACTCCTACAAAGCTGGAATGGTCATCTTGATGGTTAAAGATTGGGAGGTTATTAAATTTCACGTGTTAATGTATATGAATGTGCTAGACATTGTTATTGATTCATATGGACATGTGCTACCTTCCCTTATTTTTTTTAAATTTCTGAGAAAATAAAGTTTGCAGCAAAACTAGGCCATTTTTTAATAGTTTAACTAAGTTTTTTTGTAAAGGGCATAAAATCTTGATCCGGTGGTGGAATTTGGCATGTAGATGCTTGGTTTCACACTCAGATCATCCTATTTACCTTGGGACACACTTTTTGTTGGAAATTGGGTTCAATAGTCCCTGTGAGTTTCGTGGCATGGACTAACTGCCTCCTGAGATCCTAACTCTCGCGATTGTGGCAGAGATTAACACATGAAGGTTTTGGTCTAACAAAAATTGTAAGTTCATTAATTAGTATCATAGAAATAGCTTATGGTTTTTAAAATCACCCGGATCACGCCCGGGGGGGGGGGGGGGGGGGTATTGTTGGACATTGGGTTCAACGCTCCCCGTGCGTTTCGTGACATGGACTAACCACCTCCCAAGATCCTAACTCTGGTGATTGTGGAAGAGATTAAAAAATGTAGATTTTGGTCTAATGAAAATCATAAGTTAAACACTTTTCATATGCTTCAGGTGATTAAAAAGTCACTTAAAGCCATTTTTCGCTAAGGATGCATCAAAATGTCAGTTTAATGTTATGGTGCGACAAATTGGCAAAATACATGTTAAAAAAAAGTCAAAGGGGACATGTCCAAACATGTTTGGTGATGTGGTGATTTGGTATCTTATGGAGGACGACTTCATGCCATAGTTAAAGAATCACTTTCTTAGGTTTATTTGGATGCTAAGCGAATATATCAACATTGGTTTACTCACCTTCCTGCAAGCTTGGTGCATTAGCTTATGTGGTAGCCCATGCCTTGGGTTGGAGATTTGTTTAAGTTATGATTTAGAGATGGTGACTATTGGAGAGAGGTCACTTACCTCATGAAAGATGGTGCATCCTCCTTAGTGAACACTCCAACAAACTCCCACGTGATCTCATACAACTTAGCTTTCACTCCCACACTTGGAATTCGCCCCTCTTGGCCAATTCGTCCTCTTAGGCTCATTTTTCTATAAAAGCAATGCTCCTTTCCAATTTCAAATTAGTGAGAGATTTGGTAGCAGACGTTGGCTATTGTAATCGTTCCATCATTTTCTTAATGAGAATAAAAGAGACTTTGTAGGTCCATGTTGTGTGATGCTATCAAATGAGTGGCTTCATGAGGTAATTTCTATTTAGTCTCCGTTCATTTATTTTATGAAGATATAGCCTACTAGTAGGATTGGTATCAATTTGGTAGGAAATATTACTAAATATTTCTTGATTTAGTTAATATTTTATTTGTTATAAGTTAGAGATTCAAGATCTATATGTTTCATTTGTTTATGCTCATATTATCTTGGTTTGTAAACTTATTTCATTTATAGATTTAATGGGTTGTGTGCAAGTGTGTTGCTAGTTGCAGGTTACTTGATTTGAAGAAGCAAAGAGCTTTCTTTATCTTGTTCTTTCAAATTTCTTTCAGAAGATCAAACCATTGGTGTCTTACACATCAAAGCCTTCAAAGTTTTCTTTGCTTAAGGATCCACGTCGCTCTTTTCTTTCTCCTCATACTTCATTTTCTTTGGTTATCATTTTAACTTGTAAATTGAATTAGATCTATCATATCAAAGTTAAAATCATAATTAGATCTAGTTTCCTTTGGAATGTAAATAGTTTCTAGTTGTTTTATAAAGAAGTATCATTTGGAAGCTAGATCTAATATAGAGATTCTTTGTTTCTTAGTTTCCTTCTTGTTAGATCTAAAGGCTAGGAAGAAAGTTTCATATTTTTGGTATTTAAGAGTTAAATTTGGAAAAATAAAAAGTGCTTTCTTTTGGATGCCCTAAAAGTGATCCAAGATCCTCAAGGGACTCGTCCTTTTGAGTTATTTTTGTCATTTCTTTAAAGTAGTTTAACTTAGAATTTTTTTTCAAAACAAAATTGTAGTATTTTCCCAAACACTCTTAAAGTGTTTGTGACCATTTTCTACGTTGGCTATTATTTTCCTTTTGTTGAATAGTTATAGAGGCATGCTGCTCAAAATTTGAAGTTTCAAGCGAACCAGAGGTTCTCTACTTACCCATTCCTTTCATCCACCTTCTCTCCATTCACTTTTTAGGAGAAAACATGTAAATCCATTTATCTAAATTATAAATATTACGTGTGGCCCAAAAAAGGAGTTATTTTAGGATTGTAACAAATGTAATAAAAGAGACCGAGAGGTTTGTGTTAAGCCTTCTACAATCCCCATTCGGGGATCGATGTGGTGTGCTTAGTTACTGCAACTTAATTTTTCTATGATAGTTTAGTTTACTTTTCATTTCAGAAGAAAATAAATACTTACCCCACGCTTTCCTAAGGATCTTGCAAGGGGGAAAGAGATTCGTGGTAGGATTAATTAGAAAACAATTTTCTTTTTGTTATTTCCATTTAGTAATTTCTTTGGGATTTTAAAATCAACCCAGTTGTGCTCTCTCAAGTATCCCGAAAGGGGGAAAAATATTCTTAGCTATGAGTAGTCTGTTAATAAACATAATCCCATTCTTGAGAAATCGAGAGGGTGCAAAGGGTGAATACCACAAAGTCAGGGGGATGCTCCAAGCACGTTATGCCTTGCCCTGTTGGACACTTGGTGAAACCACTTTAGAGCTCATTTCAAGAGATCTCACCTTATTGGGTCAAACCAAAAAATTAACCCACTCCATTAATCATTCATTTAAAAATCTAAAATTTACCACCGAGACATTGTAATACTTTCACTGATACCACACTAGAAACCCTCATACACAAGCACTCTTTTTATTGGAACTGGTCTACTTTACTCTTATGCATAAATGAATTTAGCAAAAGTGTCTTGAATGGTTTGTATATTTTCTAAGTTTTTAAAGTAATGTATTTGTAGTGATTGGTGGGAACTATTTTAATTCATTTCACCTTAACTCCTAGAATAATTGTTTTGACATTCATAGATTAAAACAACCTTAGATTATTTTCATAGGGACCACCCCCATTGGATTTGCTAGGATTTGACTTAGACAGAGGAACCGAGTATCAAGTGACAAAACTTGGCTTGATATTTTCCCCAAGGTTGTACCCAGTGGCTTGAATATTTCTACCACGTGACTCGAGGTGCAAATTAGGTAGAAACAATATGAATACCTGATAGTACGTGCGTAGTAATCTCCCATAGTGTTTTTTTAGTGTATTGCGACAACAATATGACTATAAGGTTTACTCGGATGGTTCTAGGATTCCTATAGGGGTCTACTGATATACATGAGGTACGATGGGAGCTCAAATCTGTAGTAGTGTTTTCTAATGTGCAACCATTTGAAAGGGACCTTTTGATATACTCTAGGTATGTGGAAGAACCACATAGTATTCAGGATGCAACATTGGCAAAGTAATGATAGTTTGTACGTTTTATGATGTCAGAATACGTCTCTACCCTATCACACAAGTTACTAAAATATTTTAAACTAACTAGCGCTTGATTTTATCTTATGCGATTAAATGGACAAATGGAATATGGACCTGACTCAAAACCATGCAAGTATGAGATGCAAGTCTTATTTTCGATGAAGTCCTACTTAAGGCAGCGAGAGAGAGTTTTTGTTCACAAATGCACAACCTTATGCAAATGCAATTTTAACTTTCTTTTCAATGAATGATAAGAAATCCAAAATAAACTCAACTCATGCACACAAAAATGAAATGCAAATTTTCCAATTTTGATGAATACTATTTATATAAAGAAGTAAAATATTTCAAGCAAGGAAACGTAAAATTCAATGTAAGAAACTTAAACTCTTATTTGAATGCAAAACACATATAAATAAAATAGACCACAGAATATACGATTCATGGCCTCCCCTCGACCATGAGGGAGATTTTTTTTTTCAAAAATCAAATTCATTTCGCTTAAAATGCAAAATAAAAATGCCCCCAACTACATTACATAATCAATAGCCAAAATCCAATTTCTAGAGTAAAAAGAAGTAACAGACCAAAGAGGAAAGAGTAAAAAAGACAAGGATAACCCAAGCTTTTCAAATTCTACCAAAGTGATATAAACAAACCAAAACACACCAAATAGTAAGAAAAATTTATTTTAGAATTCTCTTATGATCAACCCAACCTCAATTAGGTGGTAAAACGGGAGCTAGGAGAGGGTCATAAAGTTCTGAACTTGTTATGGATTGGAAACTTGACCCAAAACAAAGAAAACAAAAAATTGCATTAAAAAAAACCCTATCAAACCTTGATTCCCAAACACCAAAAAAGAGTCCCAAATTTTTCCAAATAGGGATTGAGGGCAACCAAATCAACCTAATAGAGGTCTAGGTACCACTAGTTAGGAAAAATCAAATAAGGGAAGTGGTTAGATCATCACATGATCAAGTTAGACTATGTTGGCTTCAAACCTTCATGGATTAAATAAAATCAGAGAGAACAAAAACGATACCTAAGGGGCACCAAAATTCTAGATTCAAGAGCAATTTCAACTCTTAACAGACAATAGAATACCAGGAAAACAACCTTGAACAAAATACCAAGGTGAACCCTAGCAAAAAGCACCCAAAAGACCTAAAACATGAGATTTTTGCCCTTGAATAGTCAAGTATAGAGAGAAAAATTGATATTTTCTAGCCCTTACAAGAAATTAGAGGGCGATATTTTAATCCTGGGATACTAGGAGAGGGGGGAAATGGAAATTTTCACTCTGTAGTTAGTTAATAGGGAGCGAAAATGATCATGTAGGGTTAAATTATATATATATTTTTTGCCTAGATCCAAGCAAGGATGAAGTCCTAGGTTGAATATTGTCCTCAATGATAACCAAAGAGGATCTAAGGTGATGATAAACACCACTTATAAGAGGTTTTGATGATCCAAACAAGCAGTCATAAGGTGAACCTAGGGAAATCCCCAGTATGGTCACCAATTTTTGTTCTAAGAAAATATCCCTATGGATAGGTTCATATCTTCTTGGGAATGGAAGACCCCTAGTTTTCTACCCAAAATAGAAACATAACAAATAGACACTATAATACTCCTATATCTATCTCATATGTAAACAAGAAAGATAGGGAAGAACAAATCAAGTAGACTGCCTATCTCACTTTCGATGGTTGTCCTCGTTGCTCCAAAGTTGCTCCAACTCCTATCCTTTAACCATGGGATTATGAACTTGTTCACAATGGAAATACAACACATTCTCCAAAGCAATATATGTATAAAAAAATATCTAACTATTAAAATATATTCAATTTCATGCATTCGATATTAAAGACATGAAAGTTGGAGGAATGGGCTAAGTTAGATTAAAAATAAAGAAATAAGGAATCCATACAACATGTGTTATACCTGACTCATGCTTTATTTGAACTTCTTCATCTCTCATTCAATATCCCTTGATTACTCTTAATATCATAATCTCCACCTCTCAAAGTGTTTCCCTCCAAAATTTACTGAACTATAATCTCAAAAATCACCTCCCATAGCTCATGAATGACCCTCCTTAAGTAGGATTTCGGGAGGCCAACCACTAGGAGAGGGTTTAGTATCTAGGTGAGGATAAATTGGATCAAGGAGAGCCAACATTCCATGGATGGAATGTGAGAGAGGATTCAAAGGGTAAACTAATCCCACCAAAATATCTCCAAAAACCTAGGGATATGGTTAAAAAGGGAATTTTGCTACCCCAAAGTGGTGTACAAAGAGAAATTTTGGAATTTTCGGTACCCTATAGGCATGAAAGGAGTGAAATTGATATAATATTCTCTCCTAAGGAAACTAGCAAGGAGATAAAATATTAGGGGGAGGTAATTTAAGGGGTTTGGTAGGTAGGATTTCGAGCCAAAATGAGTTGGGTTTGCTTCCAAGTTTAAGTAGGGAGAGGACCAAAATTAGGATGAAGTTCCCTAACACTTTATAGGATTTAGAAACATCATGTTTATCATGGTTATATGGCATGGATACCTTCAATGGTACATGGTGACCAAGCGTGACACTTAAGGACAACAATCGAAAAGTATGACACTTAAGATGACAATCGGATGTAACTTGTGAAACTTAATGATGACACACAAGTGTGGAAATTTGAGGTGTAACATAATTTCCATCCTCAAAATATGGAATATGATCCACTAGATACCAAAATATTATGCATGTATTATTTAAAATGTAGTAATCCTTCCTCCAATCCAAGATATTTTTTCGACAATGCATTAACTTCAGTATTTAATTAACGATAAATATGCTGGAAAGATAAATTGTTAAACATGAAAATAGGTCCTTAATGTTTTGACACCATTTATCAAGTGATGTCACATGTATTTCATATATCCCTAAATCCTAATCAATTATCACCTTTGAATCACCTAATACCGGTAAAGACAAAATACAAACATTTTTGGCAAAGCTCAATAAGGCCCATAAATCCAAAAGTTCATCTCTAGTTTTGGTACCAAATCCTCCTCCCATACAAATGTAGAAAAATGTTCATCTTTAAGTTTAATAACCATACCACCACCACCGAGTCCATACTGAGCATTCCCATCAAAATAACCAACTGTAATTGTACCTGTTAGTACATGATCAAGAAAATATCTATGATTCTTCTCCTTTTCTTCTCTGTAATACCCATATATTTTATTGCAAACAATGGTAATATTCAATTTCATGTTATTGAATATTGCTTCATTTATATATCTCCACAACCCCCTACAAATAAATCCCGGTAATTCCTTGTATTTTCCCACCTTAGTTACCCATTGTACTAAATTATGTTCCAAGGAAAGAGCACCCCATGAAATAGTGATACAAAAATCATTAGTGATCATCTTCCAAATGTTCTTGGTAACTGTGTTGTGGACAAATAAATGTTCAACGTATTCCCCATGTTGTTGGAACATAATATAGAGCTTAGGAACTCACCATTCTCTTTCAAGTAAATTATCCCATGTTAATATTATATTTTATAAACAAAGCCAAAGGACACACTTCATTATCAATGGATAGTGTCATTTCCAAATTTTCCTAGACCACCATTTTTCACGAAAAATAGTAGAAGAAAATGATATAGCTTCATAAAGAAATTTAGTACTAACCTATCCAATAGGATTCCAGTTCCAAATAAGTGAGTCTTCAATATCATGTAGTCTAACACATGCATCTCTAAGGCCTTTTAAATATTTATCTCATTCAACTACAAATTCTCCATGTAGTCCTAGGTCATTTGAAGTCATCCATTGTGTGGGGCCCAACTCCAAACATATAGGACTCTTAACATGTGCCAAACATTTGTAACCCTTTTTAGATAGTTGTTTAATTAAGGATATTGAAAGTTGATAACATTCTTCACCTCCAATATAAGGATCTATTCCAATACAAACCAATTTGTCATTGCCAACTTTCCAAGTAATACACTGTCCCAACCATGGGTAGTATCTCTCCAAAATATTAAACCATTACAAGTATATTTCATGTTATTTCGGACGCATTCCTCAATTGTAAATTTCTTCATATATTTTGTTTTCAATATTTCACTCCAGAGACCACTCCCAAACAATCCTCTCCAGAAAACTCTTAGGACTACAAGAAGTTTAAACCACAATATATTCTTGATGCCCCATCCAACCAATGTTTTAGGAAGAGATACAATTTCCTAAGAAACAAAGTGTATCTTATATTTATTGATAGACCTAGAACATAAGAAATGCATGATCTTTCTTCATAAGAGATTGAGAATTGAAAATGAACCTTAGATAATGATAACCAATAAACAAGACTATTGGTGAGAACAAACTTAACCAGTGTTAGTCTACCACCCAGTGAAATCCATCTAAAACACCATTGTCCAATCATGCTCTCTACTTTTTTGACCATCCAATGCCAATATCTAGTTAAATAATTATTTGGTTTTAAAAAATATCCAAGATATTAAAAATCGATATCAATAAGATCAATTTTGAAAGGGAACATATTTAGAATATGAGAAAAAGCCTCATCTATAACACAACTTCTCAAAAAACTAGATTTAACAGGATTGAATTCCATACCTAATGCACTACAAAAGAATATAATTATCTCTGAAAAATACTGCCAATCCTCAACTGTACCATTTCCAAATAGTGGTACATCATCTACAAATAACAAATGGGTGATAAATGTGATGTAGTAATTTTCACTCCAACAATTATACCCTCTCTCTTGGAATTACCGATTAATCTACTCAGACCAGTAAAACAAGTAGAGGAGATAAGGAGCATCCCTCTCTTAACCTTCTACTACATTTGAAAAAACTAGTAGGAGTACCATTTACAATCACAAAAAAAGAAGTAAAGGTAACACAAGCCATGATCCAATCTGTAAATTTAAGTGGAAGTCCAATATGAAGAAATACCAGTCTTATGTAAACCCATTCCACCCTATCATATGCTTTCACCAAGTCCATATCCAATATAAGTGCATCCAATTTCTTAGTTTTTACAGAATGAAGACATTCCTGAGTGATTTTGATTGCATTCAAGATTTGTCTTTTTGCAAGGAATCCAAAATTTTCTTTTGTCACCACCTCTTCTAATTTTTGCTTAATTCCATTGGAAATCATTTTGGTAATGATATTATATATCATATTACAGAATGAAATCAACCTAAAATATTGAAAATTTTCAGGCTCCCCACTTTTTGGTATTAATACAATAAAGGTAGAATTTAGTACACTTGAAACATAGCCATGTGTTCTAGTTTATTCAACCATGTCCAATATTTCATTTCCCATCAAATCAAATAATTCTAAGAAGAATTCAATTGTCCAACCATTAAGGCGACGACTTTGGTATTTTGCAAACTTCGTCAAACTTCTTCAATCTCCTTCAGTGTAACTTCCATATGAATCATTTGACCCTCCTCTATAAAGAAAGTAGGGTACTATCTGATCTTCTGTAACTATGAAGCAATATTGGTGTTTCCTGGATCCTTGAAATGAGTAACAAAGTGACACCTAGAAGCCTTCTCTCAATATTCTTGTGATTTTACCTAATTTCCTTGAGAGTCCTTGATGTCCCAAATAGCATTAAAATTCCTCTTATGATTGGAATATTTGTGAAAAAAAATTGTATTGTTGTCGCCTTTAGAGAGCTATAATTATCTGCTCTTTAATCACTAAAATTCCTCTTCTATCTTGAGAATGTTTTATTTTCTAAGCTCAGGATTTCTCAAAATGTCCTTTTCCTCCTTTGTGAAGACCCCATCCAAATTATATTTATAGATAATGTTAATCTTATCTTGAATAGTTAAAAGTTCTTGTGTTAATATTTTTCTTATCCTTTTTCCCAATGTATCATAATTCTCTTAAAACCAGAAATTTTTCTCATTATCGTATGCATAGATGACTCCTCCTCCATATATTCAAAGTTTTCCCATGTATTCCTGACCAAAGTTATAAACTCATCTTCTTTCAACCACCAGTGGTTGAATTTGAATGGAAAAGTTTTCTTAGAAAGGTCCACATCAAATTGTAGACACACATGGAAATGACTGGAGATCTCATAATTCACAATCCAAGTTCTATATCTCCCTATTTTTTCAGCCAAATTTTCATCCAACATAAACCTATCAAGTCTCTTACCCACACTAGAAGCCTCAACTCTCCCATTCCTCCAAGTTGGAGCAGGCTTTGTTGGGACAACATCTAATAAATTTGAGTTTATAAAAAAAATGTTTGAAAAAACCAACCATTTCATCCAGTCGAGAGAAATTTACACTTCAAAAGATTTAATCTCTATTAATATTTACTAATTCTAAATTAAAATAGTGTTAAATTAATTAATTAATTTTTTTTACTTCTAGAATCATTTTTTTTTAAGAAACAAGAAACTTTATATTATATAAATTGCAAAAATGAAAAAGAGAACATAGATACAATTTTTATATCAATCCAACAATTTTATTCTACTCATAGAAGGAAAATGAAAGTTTCTATCCTATAGCTATCTATCTTTTGTTTACATTTCAACCAAAATTTACAAAACTTCCTGCATAAATTTTGCAAAATGTAGATCAACATACAGAAGCACTTGAGCATAAAATTATTTCAAGGGAAATTTCATGACATTGTCGACTTTCTCTTCCTCCTTTGGGTTGATTCCTCCCTAGTTTACTTCATATTCTATCTGCACTAGAAAATTCAAGTCTGGAACATTGACTGGATGAGGCGAGGAATCTTCCATATAGACCTTTGGGGTGGGAAAGGTTCTTAAATAATCAATTGTTGACCTAAGTGCATAACACTCATATTCTAAAACTCTTGTTTCATCTTTTTCTCTACTAATATTTCCTTCATTTCAAGGGAAATTTCATGACATTGTCAACTTTCTCTTCCTCCTTTGGGTTGATTCCTCCCGAGTTTACTTCATCTTCTATCTGCACTAGAAAATTCAAGTCTGGAACATTGACTGGACGAGGTGAGGAATCTTCCATATAGACCTTTGGGGTGGGAAAGGTTCTTAAATAATCAATTGTTGACCTAAGTGCATAACACTCATATTCTAAAACTTGTGTTTCATCTTTTTCTCTACTAATATTTCCAAGCTAGTTAGTTGCTAAGACTAGAGACCCTGAATATGAATCTGAAGCGATTATATAGATAGTTCCATCTCCTACCCTATGAGAGTATATTATTTATTTATTACTCGATGAAGCCTCGCCATTTATTTTCTTTTCATGTCCATAGGGAAATGTTTCCTTACAAACCAGATGTAGTGAAAGTGGATCTGAAAAGTCCCCTTAACTTCCTTAATTTTGTGATGGAAATTCCCCTGTGGTCAATCCTCTCCATTATAAGCAATTTTCATACTGTTTGAATCATGCTCGCCATCTTTTCCATTAATGGCGAAGTTACTCCTCCAATATTTATCATGAGGATTAGCACATTGATCCCATCATTACCCTATCCTTTCACAAACTAGAGCCATATATTCTTGACAATCATCCTCCTGTTGTCGTGATGACTGTGACTTTGCACGAGGGAAAAGCACAGGGAAGGCCGACGGAGTGAAGGGTCTAAGGAATCACCTGAACAAATAATTATAATGGAGGGATAGTCCACACATGTCGCTTAGATTGAAGGCCCGAGTGCATAATGATGCACAGAGTGATGGATGTGGAATTGCCCGGGTGATGTACTTTAAACTTGGATTTAAGCACATATCATTCCCCCTCCGATTGAGATTGAAACTATCACCTCCACCTAGGTTTTTAGAATCTATCATTTGGCTATGGAATTGGTCTAATGGTTGATTTTCCATTGATCCTTTGGATTTCAACCAATTCCCTTGTAGAAATATTTGCTTGCATGTCTACCCCTTTATTGTTCTTTCTTAATATGTAGAACAATTTGATTTTATTGAACTCTTGGACTTATTTGAAGATTTTTTGGAAGATATATTTAAGTTTCATGTCTTAGTGTTCTGTGTCTTAGATGGTTGATCACCATCATCAAATATCCCAGGATTATTAAGGATCCTCATCCATTCTCTTTGGAAATGCAAAGACCAGGAAGGAGTTCCAAAGCCTTCGGTTGATTATTTGTCGCATGCCTTATACTCTAGGCATAATGGAGACATGTATTCCCCCCTAGGGATGTGATCTCCCCACCCGCACCCACCGCCCCTGTTCTAGAATCCATTTTTAAAATGTATTGCTTAATACATTTACAAATAAAATAAACTCTAAATTAATTATAATAAACTCCCTTTTTTACCATACATTAGGTATTTAGAGATTTGGAACTCCCTCTTTTTGAGAAAGGTGAGATGTTCCAATCCATGAAATATTAGCCTTACATAATTGCACTTATTTATTGAATTTTGTCAACATTGCTATAATATGGTATGATTCTATAAAATATAGTGTATGTGGGAGTGATTGGGCTCCTCAAAACAATTTTTTAATGTAAAAATATCATATTTTCTATTTAAATTATTTATTGCAATTTATGAACAATGCTATTATATTATTTTTTTGAAATAGAGAGGGTTTTTGTTGAAGTGAATGACCTATAGAATTGTTGTTTTCTCCAAATTTGGAGTGATAGAAAAAATTATCTTTAGCTTAGAGAAAATTGGGAACCTCTTTTTTGTAAACAAAGTATTGATATTTAGAGTAAAAATGTACCTCGGTTTAAAGAACTTCCTAGT
Organism: Pseudotsuga menziesii; assembly: GCA_001517045.1. NCBI lineage: Eukaryota > Viridiplantae > Streptophyta > Pinopsida > Pinales > Pinaceae > Pseudotsuga > Pseudotsuga menziesii. Next base: position 137,122 of record LPNX010458866.1, on the reverse strand, counting down.
TTTGTTAGTTGGGAGTTATGGAGGTCTAGAAATGTTGTTGTATTTGAAAACTTGGTTCTAAATGTCTCAGTTGTCAATTTTAAGATTTTGGGTATTTCTAAAGAATATTTAAAAGAGACAAGGTAAAGAAGCCTAGAGTTATTAAGAGCCCTCTTTTTTAGATGAGTATGCAATTGGATATTTAGATGGTGCATCGCAGTTAGGACTATATGGTTGTGGTATGATGTTAAAACTGAACAACAATCATTCTTTTCTCCATTGGATAGGAAGTAGGACTGGATGAAATACCAGAGCTAAACTTATGGCCTTATGGGGTCTCCTGATATTTTCCTCTGACAAAGGAATCTTGTCTCTACAAGTTATAGGAGATTTGAGAGTCATAGTTGACTGGTCTGCTGGAAAATCAGATCCTCAGGTGGGTGCTTTGGAACATTGGTGTTCCATGATCAAATTTATTCAAGCATATTACAATTTTCTATTTTGATCATATTTATAGAAAAATAAACTCGATGGAAGATCGACTATCAAAAAGAGCAATTAGTTTACTGGAAGGTCTCCTATATTTTTAAGAAATCAAAGACAACTTTGTGTTCTCAAAATGCTCCCTCCAAGTTCATTAATCCCTCTTTTTTTTTTAGGTATCTGGGTAATGTATTGGCTTGTTATGTCTATTGATTTGAAGACTGTAATATGCTCTAATTTTCACTATGGTGTAGTGTTTTTTATCCATATCTTTAGAGTAAGTCTAGGTTCTTTGTTTCATGTTTTTAATTGGGAAGATAGTTTCAACTGGGAAATCACTTTCTTTTTTTAAGTTATGACATGCAATGATAGGAACAAAGGATCTGTTTTCTTCAAGGTATTGAACTATATTTTCTTATAGGTTTCTTTTATTC